>KZ068825.1:17379-41833 GCA_002091845.1 Anopheles cracens
ATACGTCTTTCGTCCGCCGGGCCCGTTTCCTCTGCTGCGCACGACGACGAACACGACGAGGACGACGAGGACGAGGTCGAGTGGTGATGTTGTTTGCTGACGGTTGAATTTGATTCAAGCACGCCGGTTAAGTCACTGGTTGAAGTGCCGCCGCCGGTCGACGATCCAGCTTTCGTCGCCTTACCCTCCACTTCCGCCGCTGCCGCCGCCGGTGAAGAGGAGGGCGATGGGGACGATTTCGTTTTCTCTTTGGTTGGTCCAGAGGTTCCGTTGACGAGCTCCGAACCGGACGGTTGGTGCTGCTGCTGCTGCTGTTTCGGTGGAGTAACCGAACGCCGGGATTTGGCGAGCGACGGTTGCGGGGCCGCTCTGCTTCCGTCCACGGACGAGGAGGACGACGATCCTGATCCTGTGCTGGAGCCTGCACCAGCAGCGGAAGGTTTCACCGTCACGCCAAGCTTCGCCGTAAAATCGGTCCAGCTGCGATTGAATCGACTGGACGCAGTTTCCACCGATGGCGTTCCGCCACTTGGGGTGCCTCCGTTCTGCTGCACACTGCCCCCCTTCGAATGGGTTCCATTTTTGCGGTCCGATTTGCTCCGGTTGTTGCGGGACACCACCGTCGTGGAGGGTGCTGCTCCGTTCTGGTTCGCCCGCGTCTCTCGGTCTTTCCCCGCGGTGCTTCCCGTTGGCGCCGATTCAGCGCCTCCTCCAACGCCTCCTCCCGCTGAGTGTTGCAGTGCAATCTGCCGCAGATCAAGCGGCGGCTGCAGCGGTCCTTTCTCGCGCACCAGGCTCAAAAAATGGGCCCGCAGCACCCGGTTCGAGTCGAGCACGGCCGCCGCCAGCGTGCCGAACAGGGCCGTCGGCAGCACGACGAACAGCAGCGCCCGGAACCAGTACTCGAACCACGGGCGCGGCAAACTGCGGCTGCACACATCCAGATGCTGCATCGGTACCGTCCCGAGCAGCGTGAAGTTGACCGGAAACTGGTTAATGTTCGAGTCGAAGTGCAGCACGCGCAGTACGCGCGAGAGCGTGAAGTCGGGCGCGAACGCTATCTCAATCTTGCGGCTCGCGTTAGGCGCCAGCTCGAACGGCACGCAGTCTAGCACCTTGAAGCCGAAACCCTCGCACGGCGTGTCCTCGATCCGGATGCCGGAGATGAGGATCGGCACCTCACCGTAGTTGCGCGCCGTGAACGTGCGCTTCGTTTCCACCACGAAGCCGTCCGGCTCGGTCGTGCCCTGCTCGAAGGCGGCGGTCTCGTCGTACTTCACCTCGTACCGCTTGCCCTGCGCGTCCAGATCGTACTGCCGGTACCGGCCCTCGGAGCGGAGCTGGCGGAAGTAGCGATCGTAGCACGGCTGCACGTGCTTGTCGGTGATCTCGAACTGCAGCGCGGTCGGCGAGCCGGGCCGCCGGTTGCCGAACTTGAACTGTGGCACGACGGCCCGCGCCTGTATCCAGGCGGCATCGATCAGCGTGAGATTGTTGCGCATGTACAGCACGGTCGAGTAGGTGCCGGGCAGCCGGGCACTAAACTTGACCGCGATCCGCAGAAACGACTGCGGCTTCACGTAGTTCACGTAGATGTCGTCGCTGTCGAACAGGAAGAACGAAAAGACGCTCTCCTCGCTCAGGCTGCAGTTGTCGCAGGCGGTCAATACCTCCGGGGGTAGATTGATGCCACTGCCCGCAGCACCACCACCACCGTCCACGATCGGCATTCGCCCGTGTATGGCCACGTCGTGCAGCACCAGATGCACGAACAGGATCTGATCCGACGGGTTGTTGATCGTGATCAGCCGGACCGCTTCCTGCTCCACCTGCAGCGTCGGGAAGAAGACGTTCTCGTCCAGCAGCTTCGGCCAGACCAACCCCACGCTGGCGTTGAAGTCGAACCGCCGGCTCGACTCGGCCAGCACCTGGAAGTGTACGCTGGTCAGCCGCTGCCGCATCTCGGCGTAGCGCTGGAGCTGCTGCAGCAGCTTATCACTGTCCAGCCGCCGGTACTGCTCATAGCAGTCCAGCGTTGCCATCCACTTCACGCCGAACGGTTTCGACAGCAGGTCGAAGCTGCTGTAGCAGTCGGACGACGCACCGCCGCAGTGCGCCTTCGGGTCGAGCGTTAGCCGCCCGATGCTGGTGACCGTGTCCGGATACAGGGCGACCGGCTGGTTCGGTGCGAGCGGCCGCTGCTTGTCCGGCGACAGGAACTCGTAGCTCAGGCCGGGCACGTCCGAGCGGATGCTTTCGATCTGGATCTTGTTCGGGAAGCTGGAGGCTGCCAGCAGCGACAGTGAGCACAGCTTCCCCTGCACAGGAGAATGAAGACAAACAAAAGTAAAGAAGAAGTGTATGTATAAACATGTGAACGATCTTGGGAAAGAAAGGAGGGAAACACACACACGCACACACACAACCCCTAACCAGTTTGAGGAAAGTGAAAGCAATCATGAAACGGCTGCCGGGCTGCATCAGCACACGTTGTTGGTGGCACGCGCGCGACTCTCTAGTCTTCAACGGAGCTGACAGAAAGAATAACCAAAAGAAGGAGCCTACTCTCCGGTAGGAAGTTGATTATTGAGTCCAACAAACAATTAATCAAACCGATCAACGTCCAAACTGGATGTTATCTCTGATTACAATCACAATTCATTTTACTAGAGCTAAAAGTCTCTGATGAATCTGTATTGGCACAAACATATCGTCGAATAGGCTCTTGAAGTACTTGACCGATCTAAGTGAATAACTCCAAAACTGTCACTAACATAAAATCTAACCTAAGCAGATCCTCTCCCCTAGATCCTCGAGAGATCTCCGATATGTTACTGATTCTGGGGCCTGAAAACTGAACGATCTACTATTCGTATGTTTGCTTTGAGACGTGTGTATATAACTAATCGAAAGATCATAATCCGATCAAGTCACCCACATTATAGTTTCTTTTTCTGATTTTCGTAAGACTTGAGACTCTTAAACATCTGCCCCAAGTACTCCCAGCATATGTGTTGTGTTAAGCCGTTAACTAACAAACGGCATTGACGGCAATTGTTCCAGGTGAACCAATAAAGCCTAACTTGAAACAATAAAAGTGTCAAGTTCCTTGAGTATCATGGGAAGGAGAGCTACATATCTGTTGTATTATCAAGTGGGCGTATGTCCATAAGCCACGTCCTTACATGTGTACCGCTCTATTCAATCCATACAAAAGAACCTAACCTTCCCAATCGGGTCCCACTTCACAACATTCGGTACGAGATTGAGCGACAGTAGCGACGCTCGAAAAACGGGTGTATGTAGTGCAAACATGCCACCAAAAACAATGTAATGCATGCGCCGCCCCAGGTCCAACAGACGCGACCCCTGGCGCCTTCCGGCGTTACACGATGATGGTGGTGGTGGTAATGGTGTTATCGATTGTTGACCATAGTCCATTACTTTTCCCACTTTCCACTGCGTTGTTGTGCCGGCGATCATTATCAGCGGCAGCGAAGGTTTAACATCCTTTCCCATCCATCATCCTCCGGTGACTGCCACCCTCGTCCAGAACCACGGAAGGCATCAGCGGCAGCGAAGGTTTAACATCCTTTCCCATCCATCATCCTCCGGTGACTGCCACCCTCGTCCAGAACCACGGAAGGCGGCTGTTTGGCCCAGTTTTGGACTGGCTGGCTCCCCTTTCCGGAAGGCACGATCGATCGATCGATCGATTGATGATGCCACCAAACGATCTGCTAATGCTACAAAATTGAATCCCGTGATCGGGATCGTGCGGCCACTATCGCACCCGTGTCTCGTCATTATCAGCTGATTTGCGCGATTCGAGACGCCATCCGTGCCAGCCCGGGGAGTTATAAAACACGGCCCACGGCACCTTCACGGGTGCGCAACTGCAGCTCGCACGACCACGGCAAGGCCACGACCAACAAAATACTTATCAGTCAACAAAAAGCGCTCACGCCGCGGAAGTGGAGGCTTCCTCGTCTTCAGCCACATGACTTTGAGGGTGACATATGTTTGCGGAGAGTCGTTTCCCCTGTTGCGGCGATGTGGTGCTTACGACTGCTGCTCTCCGGGGTTTGATTTGATCTGATAATCGCCAGCACAAACAAACCGTGCCTCCCTGCGTGCGAGCGCGCGCGAGCTCCCGGCTTGTTTGCACTCTTTCTTTCTCGCTTTGCGCAACGCGCCGTCCAGGATGCTCCCACTCTTGGGACAGATCTTCGCCGCGTACTACAGTGTGCTGCAAAGCCACGATCGCGGCGGACGATATGGCTATCGAACCGCACAAACCGCGGCTTGGTGACATCTGTGAGAAGCGGGGTCATCTCGGTACGCCGAAAGCGACCACCGATGTAGCGTACCCTGTGTTCACGATAACGATGGCCTTTGCATAGATACGAAGTGTAACAAAGTACCTTCCACCCCGGGTCGTACGCCGTCCATGAACCATTTTTCGCACCAGGCGAGACGGCTAGGTTAGACACTGAAATTCGTTGAACTCGACCGGCTGGGCTGCACTCTGACGGCATTCAAACCTCCATCCACAAGCCGCGAATCCCGAAGGTGCCGTCCGTTATCGCGACTGGCATGGGAAAGTTCGCGCGATAAAAATGCACATATTGGCCCCGTTTCGAGATTACCACGTATGGAGTGTGGGCGAGTGCGGGAGGATCGAACCGTTTGCCGTTGGTGACACACGTGAGTGAGTTATCGAATTACGACGAACTTCCCGACAGGCACGGTGGCGAATTCATAGCCACAAAACCCCGGGCTGTATGCTAGAATCATACTCATTCCGATTGCTAATAAGTAATAATATATCACAGCGTGCGCTCCAGAGCCTCTCCAAGCACGCAGTTAAAGACGACAACCAAAGACACTTGAGAACGTACTATTTACTCAAACGTACTACGCGACGCCGAGTGTGGCTTCGTCCCCAGGCACATCACGTGCAGCAGCGATCGCATCATTTCGATCGCAAGTGCAGAACATGTAAGTGATACTGCGTCTCTAAATTGCTAACCAATACAAATCCCGTGCGTGGGAACGATTTGCCAGCTGAACAAACAGGAGAAGAAATCGTATGTGTTCAGGGACATGCATGGAAGAACCCGACGCGGCCTACCTACATTGAATTGGTACAGCACACCAATTCAATATAGCGTTCGACCTACTGCTTCTTCTTCTCGTTCTCCGCGACGGAGCGAGAACGTTTCCGCTGTCTCAAGGACCAGAAATAGGCCAAATCTTAGGGAGACCTCATCTGCATACTCGTCGGCAATCGGCTCCGCTTACTAATATTACAATCGCAGAAATGTCTCCGGTCGCTGGCAGATATCACCTGCCGTTGTTTTATGCATTTCCGTCAAATTCCGTGGGTGATCAATATTTATGAAGGCACGATAGAGACACCGTATCGCCTTGCGTATGCGAAAAACGAGTTCTTGGAGGGAACTATGAGAAAGAATATGAGCGAAACCAGTTCCCGCGAAATGGGCTACGAAATGGCGAAACCCAAATCTTGCTCATACTCGTATTAGCAAGATCATTCGATGTTGCATTTAAAATTAGAAAATCGTTTAAAATCTATTCTTAATTAAGTTTCCGTCACCAGAAATTCAGTAGCTTCGTTCAGTTGTTCTAGAACATACAGTCCAGGAGATTCGTGACTCACGCGACTACAAACAAAAAAAACTCAAACCGAATCGCTTATCGACTCCCCGCTGAACAGGGAAACCCCCGCAGAACTTTGAAAACTTCACAACTTTATCGCATAAAATGGGATGAACGTTCCTTCTTTCGCTCCACAGCGCAGCAAACTGAAGTAAACATTGTTCCGGTGGAACTTACTGGAAGAAGGTTACAATGCAGTTTTTTTACAATTTATTTTTTGTTGATTTGCTTGCCCCCTCTCGTTGTGGAACAATTAGTTCGGCGCGATATAAATATGGCGTGTTTCCCCACCTTCTCCACGCCGGTCGACGAGGTCATGCGATTTGCGTTGCCTCGTTTCGCCGTTCCTTATCAGAGGCTTTATCAATATTATTCAACTAATAACTAAATAGTGCAGGTTCTTACACCGTCCGGCCGTGTTTGTACGTGAAACAGGCAAAACATTTCCTAATGGCACAACAGTTTCATATCTCGCATAAAGCTAGATGAATTGCTCAGTAAGGTCCTTTGTAAAGATCGTGGAACAACGGTACAGCTACAAAATGTGCCCATTCGAAGAACTATTCCGATAAACGCACAATAAACCACGCAAGGCCTTGAACGATGTTAGACAAATACATTTACGCGCGGTATCAGCGCCAAATCTTCTAACGCTTTCGCCCCAATGAAAAAAGCTCCAAAAGCGAGTGGATGATAATGGTATCCGTATAAAATTGAAGAAAAAAATGCACGATTGTTTCGAACGATCGTGTTCGACGATCGCGGAAGATTTCGCATATTTTGTCGCCGATCGCACCACAGCATCTCGACCCGTTTGTGGACTGGTTTCCGTGGGTTGACATTTCTTGGCGCTTCGCCCCATATCGGCTCCCTTCCCTCCCTTCTACGATTTCGGCGAAATCCAGCTCCATTAATGGAGTTTTTTTTTGTTGTAGCACACAGGGATCGAACCTCCGCGTTCGGAGAAGATTTGCGCTGTTCACTGTTTTCTTTCTTCCTGTTTATGGGCATAAGGGAGTGTGGGTAAGTGGGAGGTTGCCCGCGTCGCGCGGAAACTTTCACTAAACAGAACCAAAAATAGCCCCAAACCAAAAAGAAACGACTGCAGCGGAGGCGGCAGCGAGTTGCGTTCACGATCGCGATCAAGGAATTCAAGTCGTAGACACGGTCACTGGATGTATCCAGTCCCGGTCCCGCACGGGGTCACCATTCTTTCGTACAGTACACCTTATGGTGGCTAAAAATTTACGACCGAACCCACATTGTTCGATCCGGAACATGGAACGTGGATTGATGCATCATGCAGGCTCTTAAATTATCTATTTCTAACTTGTTCCGGGATGGGCATGAACGTTTCGGAGAAAGAACACAGACCCTCGTAAATAAGTAGCCAAAAATAAACATGCAAGATTTCATCGATGCTCCCTGAACGTATGTCGTCTGCCTATCACTCAACGCCTTATCAATTATCCTTATCTGGGGGGGATGGTTTGGTCAGAGGGTAATGAAAAACGAACGAACGATAAGTAACCTTATCTTGGCCGCGGGTTAGCCAGTAGGTTGAAAAAATTGAACGTTAGTACTAATAAAAGAAATAACCTGGTTTATCAACCAAATTAAACCAATTAAATCAATTTATCAAATAACCATTTATAGGACAGCTCTCCGAGGCCACTTATTGAATTGTGAACAACAGTTTTGTATTATGTGGTGATAAATTTACAAAGAGCTAGCCTTCCTTCTTATCAGGCGAAACGACCGCTTCGTGGAACACAGAAAACAATCGTGATTGTTCTAGCTGACTTCGACTTCGGAGGATTTCCAAATGAAGAAAGACTAGATCAGATAAGGACAGGATCGATAAGATCCTAGCTTTGTCGGTCAAGAACTATGTGCAACGTTGGCAAGTCAATGTTCCAATTGGATATAAAATTGATCATTTCCTAGCTATTGCTAGGTGAATGTGTCCTCTGACTTGGATGCTTAACAAATCAATTCAAAATGCTCGCCCTGCACTCCTTTCTCCCCCAACCAACATCTTTACCGAACACACACACATACACACACTTACCGGAAAACAATCGTCAAAGCGTAACCGCTCACGCATCAGGTGCAACTCGCCGACGGCCGTGGTAAACCGGAGCGGTGTCACGATCTCCTCGTAGTCCGTCTTGACCGTGAACCGGCCCTGGTAGCTGTCGATGGTGCCGCTCTGGACGCTGATCTGGTACACGATCCACTCGCCCGGCTGCACCGTGTGGCAGAACACGAGCCCGTCCAGCCGGAGCGGCCCACAGCCGCGCAGGATGACCGTGATGGTGGGCGCCCCGACGGCCGCCTCCGACGTGATCGCTCCCTTCCAGTGGATGATCGGTATCGGGACGGGGTTCGGGTTGCGGAACGCGACCAGCGCCTCGCCGATCGTGGCGATCGGCAGCACGCCGAAGTCGAGTTCCTGATGCTGCTGCTGCTGCTGCTCACTACCGCCTTGCTCCATCGTGCCACCGAGCCCGGTCGGCGTGAGGAGCGACGCGTCCCGTACCGTGGGCGACAGGAGTCGCACCAACCGTCCGCTGTACCCGAGCACGGGCAGCTCGTAGTCGCTGATGTTAGTCGCCAGCCGGATGGCGGTGGAGATGGCGAACGGTGCGCCACCGGTGCTGCGGGTCACCTTCCGTGCAATTCGCAGCAACGTCCGCTCGTCGTTCGGCTGTAGCACGACCGGCCGGAAGCCTTCGATCGCGAAATGTCGCGTGCAGTTCTCAGGTACGCTTATGTTCGTGATGGATAATGGCACGTTGAAGTGGTTCCGGACGACGAGCGGGCGCCCTCGGCTAGCTCCACCACCCAACGTTCCCTCCTCCTCTTCCTCTTCCTGCTCGGGTCCGTGCGTTGGAAGCAAGAACCGCAGCGCTTCCTCGTTATATTGGATGCTTCCCTTCAGCACTTCGCCCGCGAACGGTATGGAGTAGATGCTGGCCACCACCTTGGACGATCTGCCGCACTCTTCGCCACTGTCGTCCTCCCCTCGTCCTCCGCCGGCGCCTGTTCGCCCGACGAGAGGATCCGTTCGAGATTGAGCAGTATGCGACCGCTGATGTGTCGCCGGTCGCTCGTCAACTTGGACCAGTCGAACTCGACGTGCAGCGTGCGTTCCTCCACCACCAGCACGTGCATGCACAGCACCGATTCGATGTCATCCGCCTGTACGCCCCAGCTTTTCACCCTCACCGGCTGGCTGCCCGAGTTGTGCAGATCCAAGCTGAGCCGGGTAACGTTGCGGCCGCTCCGCACACTCAGCCCGAACTCACTGTCCTCGAACGGTGCTGCCAATGCCGTCGCCGCCGCCGGCGCCGGTTCCACCTCCGACAGGGACGAGGTGACGCCCAGCTCCAGGAACGGTATCCGCGCGTACAGACCCGTCTCCTTCGCGATCTCCACCTCGATCGGCACGACCAGCATCTTGTCGACGAGCGCCGGATTCGCCGGCCCGCCCGAGATCTTGATGCGCACGTACGCGAGATGGTGGCCGGGTGTGCGCGCGTGGAACCGCACCCGTATCACGGTGCGCGTACTGTGCGGCGGGATCTCCCACAGTGTGTGTGGGCCCTCCTGCGCCCCGCTAGGCAGCTCGAGCTGAAAGTTGCCCCCGCTGCTGTACACCTCCACGAGCTGGAGCGGCGTGTCGTGCGGATTGTAGAGCGTGATCTCCGGCGAGAGGGTCGCGTTCAGAGGCGCCTGCAGCCCGACGAGCGGCCGCAACCGGTACGGACACTCGGTGCCCTCGCCCCGCACCGGATACCGCACCATGCCGAACGAGGTGTGCACCAGTAGCGATCCGTCCGAGGGGCCCAGCTTGCGGGGCAGAAACACCACGTTGAAGCTGGTGTTGCCGCCGGGCGGGATCACCTTCTCCTTGAAGTACGAGCTCGAGTAGTCGGCCGTACTGCCCGAGATGGTGCCCAGGTAGACGCTGCGGTTTTTGTGCCGATTGAACAGCACCACCGGCTGGTTGTGCGGGTCGCCGATCGACCGTTCGGCGAAGTTTAGGTGGCGCGGATGGAACAGCAGATGGGTGGCCGCTTCCTCGCTGAGCGTCTGCTGGCCGGCCGAAAGCAGCACGCCGTCCTCGTCGAGGACGATCCCGTCGATGAGCGGGGACGCGGACGAGGAGGAGCTGCTGGACGATTGGGAGGATGCGGTGGAAGGGGAGGATGATGTGCCGGACGACGAGGTGTCGTCCGGTGTGGCGGCCACCGTCTGAAAGTGCACCTGCGATTCCAGCTGCAGCAGCACCAGCAGCAGCAAACCTAGAATCCGTGCCGTCCACCGGCAGCTGCCGTGCCGCCGGGTGGTTCTGTTGGCGCCTCTACACGTCCTGCAGCCATCGTCTATCCCACAACCGCCGCTTACTGTGAACATAGTGGATCCGTTCCGTGTTGCTTTGGTGGTGAGGCCGTCGAAGCCAGATTTGCCGAACGAGAATTGCTGCCTTTGCAGGGTTCGCCTGCCTGTTTTCTACTTCCGCCCACGCACACAACACTTGGTATCACGAACCACACGCACGCGGCTCTTGCTTCTTGCGTTTTAGATCGGGGTTTTTTTTCTTCCTCTGTCAAACACACCCCACACTGAGAAAAAGGCAGCTGCCTGCTCTTTTTCGGATGCAACTACACACAGCGCGCACACGGCACACACGGCACAGGCCTACTTTGTCAAGGATGCACTCGCACCCCCTCGGTGCTGTGGGTATTCTCGTTTGTGTGTTTCACTCACTTTCTTCACGACGGACCGGACCGCGCTCTCGCCTCGTTTTGCGTCTTCTTTCTTGCACTTCGGCACCACCGCACCGCTCACACTGCCTGCTCTGCCTGCCGCTTTTCCTATTTATTTTTGTCGTTCACTTTTCACCACCCTTCGCCGTTTGTCAGCAGTGCCACCGTCGCCGGTTGCTCCTTGCGTGTCTTCGCTGCCGCTGCTGCGGTTGCTGCGTTTTTTAGCCGATGCTGTTGTGCAGCTGATAGGCGGCGATGTTCGCCGCATTTGGTTGGTTGCAGGTCGGGGAGCTGCTGTTGCTGCTGCTGCGGTTGCTGCGGGAGGTCGTAGTGACGACGTCCGTCACGGGATGATGATGGCGGCGATGGCAACGACAGAGCCCGGCTCATATTTTCAGGCCCTCCTCCCCTCCGCGTGTGCTGAGTGTAAGTTCCAGTGGCCGGATGTCGTCTTTCCTTGGCGTGGCGAATGCCCGGAAGAGCTGTTCTTCCTTTCTACTTTCCAGATCCGTTGCTTCGCTGGCCGTGTCGTCGTGACAGCAACGTCAAACGGCATCCAGCACCATTCGTTCTTCGTTGTTCGCTCGGCGAAGGCTTTTGGAGACCAGATGGCGCGCAGTCTTCCTTTTTGCAGCCTTGTGGTGGTTGTTCGCTAAAAAAAATACATTCACGCATACACGCGCAGCGCCGTTCCGCTGTGGCGAGGAAGAGAGACAGAGAGAATGAAGGTAAAAAATAGACAGAGATGATGGGTCTGCCCAAGAGAAGGAGGGTAACACAGATGGACGGCGGGGAGGAGATAAAACGGAACAAAACAATCGCACGAGGTCGAAGTGACACAAACAAAACCGCACACACACACATACACAGGGGCACGCACGAGCACGCAATTATCCTCCAGAAAAACGCGTGGTCCTTTCGCGGGGGATCATGTGTTTCAGCAGGCAGTAATGGCAAAGTAGGCGAATTTTCTCGTGCATAAACGATTGCAGGAAAGGTTGCCCCGAGTGACACAGAACCAACAACGCACCGACACAAACACACGGTACGAAACACGCGTTTTTCTGACTTTGGCTACGTCTTTCACAGCCTCGCGCGCGCACACACACACACAAACACACACGGCTGCTAGCTTGTGCTAGATCGCCGACGACAACCAGTTGCCTTCTAATTTATTTTTCTCTTCTGTACGGCTCGTGTTGTTTGCACGGTTTCCTTGCCGCTGCGGTTTACCTTCGAGCGGTGCAGTAGCAACCACGAAGGGAGGCCCAGCTTCAGTGTCCTTAAGCACACAAACACACACACACACGCGCGCAGAACGATATGGCAAAAAAGGAGCTACACCGACTGATCTGTCAAGTCGGCCAAGGAACGGCGAGGAAAAATCATCATCATCCAATGCACTACCACCGCCATGAACCGATGCGATAATACACCACACACGGGGGCCCTGAAGGGGAGCGCTATTCGCAGTAAGATGCCTGCGCCGCACGGCAAGCTTTACATTTCCGTAAATAAGTTCGCGGTAACCGCGGAACGGCCACGGAAGCACCGAGCGGCAACAGGACGACCTGTGCCTGAGTGGATTCTGCGGAACGGGGTCCTTTCGCACGCTATGTATCCTTTGCGAAGCGGGGCAACCATTGCTGCTCCACCACCGTCACGCAGGTAGCCGCTCGAGGGAGAAAACGGGTCGTTAGGATTCGTGGGCACTGCTTTACCGTTCTTTCCGCACGCGACACGACACGATATTTTTATCCTTGGACTCGCGGAAGATCGTTCTCTTCAGTCCATTGATTTTCCTCCGCGCACTTGATGCTTTTTTCCTCCGAGTCTCACTCGCGATTGGGAGCTGCTTGTCGTTCTTGATAAATAGAGTGCTGTCAGCGCCGCTGTCAGTTTCGGCAGGCCTATGTTGACGTACGTCACGGGAAGCCTGTTGTCAAAGTGTTTTTTCCGTTGCTAAACATATTCTCTATACTCGTTGGAGTAATTTATTTTCTTCAATTTGCTGCTGAAAATAACAACATTTTGTGAAGAAGTTCGGAAATAATGCTATTAAAAAGTCATTTACTGGTTGCGAAAATTGCAGCACCTTCTCTGCTCACATGTTGGCTTTGTTGTTGTTTTCATTCGTCGTGTTGTGACAGTTTGACACGTCGAGCGATCTTGTCAAGGCAAACGAAGAAATTTTGGTGAAAGGGATCCGTTTTTGCCGTGAGCTAATTGGATCGTTTTAAGTGAAAAATAGGTAGTAACATCAAATAAAGTTCGCGAAATGGTTGACGATGGTACACGCAAAGCGCTGAGCAGCATCCCGGTGCTCAAAACCAAGGCTGGCCCGAGAGAGAAGGAGCTGTGGGTGCAACGATTGAAGGAGGAATACCAGGCACTAATTAAGGTACGCAAGATCCGGAAAGCATATGCTGGAGGACTAGGACTCACACTCTTACCAATTCTTTCAGTACGTTCAAAACAACAAAGCATCCGACATGGACTGGTTCCGGTTAGAGTCGAACAAGGAAGGCACCAAGTGGTTCGGTAAATGCTGGTACATGCACAACCTGCACAAGTACGAGTTCGACGTGGAGTTCGATGTATGTGGAAATTCATGGCTTGCTGTATTATCCATGCCTCATTTATCTGTGCTGTAACTGTGTCTCTCCATCAGATCCCCATCACCTATCCAGGGACGGCGCCCGAAATTGCACTGCCCGAGCTGGACGGCAAGACGGCGAAAATGTACCGTGGCGGTAAAATCTGTCTCACCGATCACTTCAAACCGCTGTGGGCGCGAAACGTACCGAAGTTTGGCATCGCACACGCAATGGCATTGGGCGTAAGTATTGGAGCGTGGAATGGCGAACGCACCGAAAGGGATGATCGACTTAAATTTGTTTTATTTGTGCTCACCCAGTTGGCACCCTGGATGGCCGTGGAGGTTCCGGACCTAATAGAGAAGGGTGTGATATCGTACCAGGAAAAGGGAGCTTCCTCTAGCTAGAGGCCCGCGATTACATCTTTCCATGTTCTAGCTGATATATTGTGAGATATTTCGTTTTTTTTATTTACACGTTTACGACTCTGAGGTGTGTTGCATTACCGTGAGAAAAATTGCTACTAGCTTATGTATGGGCTGAAAAGAGGTGAATAAAACAAGAGCAAGCCGATTCTTTCTACACGCAAATTAAACCCCCATTTACTCAGTTTATCATTGTGTAGATTTTATTAATAGTTTACTTTAATATAATAATTAATTTCATTTACTGATAGTTATCCGCTCCACTCGCTGATACAACTGTACAAAGTTCTCTGATCTGATAGACGCGCCGGCGAAGCATGCTTCCTGCCGCTCGCGCAATGCTCCTATCGCCGTTTTGCCGGCTTCCCGAAGCTTTGATAATACTTTCACCCCACCGCAAACCGCACGCAATGAGTATATTTGCAGGCATCGCAAGGCCAAATCGCTCGTCGTTCCCCCTTCCCCCTTCCCAGTGTCTGGTGCGCATTCGCGAATGTTAATGTAAAAAGTGTGGTATGGTTGGCGCTACGGTGTTAGGGTCATGTTTCATATATTTCATTTCTATCAAGAAGATGGAAGATTGCATCATGTTTTCATTACTCTCTATTGACAGCCTTTTACTAAGATGGTTGTTGATATATGGTTCTCTTGTGTCCGCTATCCTCCGGCAGAATATATATATAAAGTGCAACTTGCTTTCACATTCGAACGATGGTGCTACGGTGCCTAACTCTAGCGCGGCACGCGGAAGTCAACGCAAACACGACAACGTGTCAGATATCAACAGCTAAAACAACATCAACGTTTGGTTTTTTATGTGTCTGTCTTTTCCTTCGGCTATAAGATGTGTGTTCTGTTGTTTGGGTTATGTATGTTGGTTACATTTTAAAATGTGAACTGTGCAACAACGTTACTGCCTCTCTAATGGTCACTTTCATGCTCCTGGTTGTTCCTGGTTTTATTTTATCATTTCTTTGGGTGTGCAGACTATCGAAAAGGAAGACTCCCTTTCCAACTCTCGGTCGCATGATTTGTTCAATCTTTCTTATGTTTTTTTTTTCGTTTATCGTTTCTGTTAAATTTGTTTTATTTGTGCTCACCCAGTTGGCACCCTGGATGGCCGTGGAGGTTCCGGACCTAATAGAGAAGGGTGTGATATCGTACCAGGAAAAGGGAGCTTCCTCTAGCTAGAGGCCCGCGATTACATCTTTCCATGTTCTAGCTGATATATTGTGAGATATTTCGTTTTTTTTATTTACACGTTTACGACTCTGAGGTGTGTTGCATTACCGCGAGAAAAATTGCTACTAGCTTATGTATGGGCTGAAAAGAGGTGAATAAAACAAGAGCAAGCCGATTCTTTCTACACGCAAATTAAACCCCCATTTACTCAGTTTATCATTGTGTAGATTTTATTAATAGTTTACTTTAATATAATAATTAATTTCATTTACTGATAGTTATCCGCTCCACTCGCTGATACAACTGTACAAAGTTCTCTGATCTGATAGACGCGCCGGCGAAGCATGCTTCCTGCCGCTCGCGCAATGCTCCTATCGCCGTTTTGCCGGCTTCCCGAAGCTTTGATAATACTTTCACCCCACCGCAAACCGCACGCAATGAGTATATTTGCAGGCATCGCAAGGCCAAATCGCTCGTCGTTCCCCCTTCCCCCTTCCCAGTGTCTGGTGCGCATTCGCGAATGTTAATGTAAAAAGTGTGGTATGGTTGGCGCTACGGTGTTAGGGTCATGTTTCATATATTTCATTTCTATCAAGAAGATGGAAGATTGCATCATGTTTTCATTACTCTCTATTGACAGCCTTTTACTAAGATGGTTGTTGATATATGGTTCTCTTGTGTCCGCTATCCTCCGGCAGAATATATATATAAAGTGCAACTTGCTTTCACATTCGAACGATGGTGCTACGGTGCCTAACTCTAGCGCGGCACGCGGAAGTCAACGCAAACACGACAACGTGTCAGATATCAACAGCTAAAACAACATCAACGTTTGGTTTTTTATGTGTCTGTCTTTTCCTTCGGCTATAAGATGTGTGTTCTGTTGTTTGGAGTATGCTATGTTGGTTACATTTTAAAATGTGAACTGTGCAACAACGTTACTGCTCCTCTAATGGTCACTTTCATGCTCCTGGTTGTTCCTGGTTTTATTTTATCATTTCTTTGGGTGTGCAGACTATCGAAAAGGAAGACTCCCTTTCCAACTCTCGGTCGCATGATTTGTTCAATCTTTCTTATGTTTTTTTTTTCGTTTATCGTTTCTGTCCGCACGCCGCCATCGTTTCTACTCGAGCCCGCCGTACGCACAGCAAACGCAGTCGTTAAAAATAATTAGTTTTACTTTACTCCTCGCCATGAACGATTTCTTACGCTGGTCTGGAACGCTAATGCAAAATATGCTATCCGAACATTCATAATGTATGTACTTTTTTTCGTGAACAAATGCTATTAAGTGCTTCGTGGCGGCCGTGGGACATTAATGCGTAAATCGACTAATTTATGCATACGACATCCCAACGAATCGTTCAATCGGTCGCTAAAGGGTTGCTTTTGCGGAATGAAGAGAACTAATTTTATTTCAACATATACATTCACATTTACAGACGAGATTGGCTCGCCACACGAGGGCTATTGCATGCAGGCACAGCACAGGCCAAAACAAAGAAACAGACAAAAACGCCTAACCATTTCGTTCGAGGTGGATCAACCTTGCTCGTTAGAAGCTATGCTCGTAACATAGGGGATGCGCCTTTGCGGGTGTGGAACGGAAGGAACGCAATCGTTTGCCAAACGGTTTTCTTCCTCGTAATCCTAAACTGCCCCAACGGGCTGCGTTGCGTTTGCGCCAATGAATCACCTGAACGTACATATATTTTACAGCCCATAAAACAATCCTTCAGGCGGTTCATGTTCACGGGGAAAATCAGCCCCCACCCCCCCTAACACAAGTTCCGGATAAAAGCGATCGAGAAAATGACCGAAGGCTTTTCAAACCCGCTGTCGCTCTGGAAGCCTTTTCAACGTAAAAAAAACAGACTGGCGAAATGAACATTGCGAACCGTGTCGAGTTCGAATGCAGTTTGTACCATTCGTATCTAAAAAAAACTCTCCCTCGCTCTCTCTCTTCATATAAAACAACAAATATAAACCTCGATCGGCGTGGGTGAGAGGGAGCATGGAACACGCACCAAAAAAAAAAAGGATAAACGATAAGTAATCACAATGCCATGGAGCTTCCGGCAGGACGCAGCAGGTCCTGGCACATCGATTTGTTGGAGAGCAAACGCGCACGTACTGCACAGTTGGTACGCTTTCGGTTGAGGATGTTCGGTTTCGGGTTTTAAATAAATAAGTATAATAAATACAGCGTCAGTAACGTATGCTGGGTGTGGTATGGTGCTCAGGGGCACCTGCTGCTGCTGCTGCTGCTGCTCCTGCGCCACCTCTCGCGTACAGATGTGCGTTTCGGTTTCGGTCCGCCGGTCCTCCGGCACTGACCGGCAGGCGGAACGGTTGCGCCCGCGCCCTTCACTTGTACACGGGCGAGATGTCGAGCGTCAGATGACGCAGCACCTGGTTCCGGGCCGTGGTTCGGGTTTGTCGCGAGGACCGTATGATTTCCAGCACCAGACTGCGGCAGTCGTTGCAGACCGCCATCAGCTCCCCGGTCAGCCGCTCCTTCTGCGGGTCGAGCCCACCGCCCTGTCCGCCGGCGGCCGTGAGCGCGAAAGCTTTGGCAAAGCGATTCCTGGAAACGAAACAAGCGCACGCGATTAGGGAAGGGTTCGTAAGAGGATGATGCCGCGCTGGCCACTCACTTCCTGTCCAGCGTGCTGCAGTTCGAGTGGGGCCGGGCCGGGCTCTGCGGCGGCAGACTGTTCGGGCCCTCCATGCTGCGCGACATCAGCGAACACTTCTGCGCCGCCGACACGGTTGCGACCGACGACGGGAGCGGCGCCGGTACCGTCGGGTCTTTGGTGGCGTGGTGCGACAGCGTGAGCGACGTGAGCGTTTCCGTGCCACCGTGCAGGCTGGTGCCCGGCGTGCTCGAGGCAGAACGTTGATTCTTTGGTGAGGATGGAGCGCTTCCGACCGTGTTGCGAGTCTGTTTAATTGGGGTTGAAAGGAGGGCTGTTGTGATGCTCGACTGAGACGGACGGACCGGGGGGGAAACTTACCTTCCGATCTAACTCGGGCCGTAACAGTCGCTCCATCAGGGATCGGGGGAAGGATTCGTCCACCATGCTGGTCGGTCCCGAGCCGGTACCGTGCGCATGATGGCTCGGCGAGGGCGTGTTCGAGGTGCACGGGCTGTTCATCAGCGAAGGCGACAGCAGCACCACGGGAACATTGCGGAAATGTTCGGTAGGTATTCGCATCTGGATGTGAGGAGAACAAGGCGAAGCAGGAAAGATGATTAAGATTGAAGAGAACGAGAGCGGGACTCCTTCGCGCGACCAAAACTCGCGACGTACCTTCGTATTGCATTTGTTGCAAACCGTCCGCTGGCAGAGCTTGCACAGGATGCCGCGCGCGAACAGCGTGAACCGGGTGCGCAGACACAGGAAGCACACCTTCCGCTTCTCGACGTCCTCCTTGATGTGCACGTCCACCGGCAGGCCCTCGAGCTCGGCCTTCGTCATCACCGACCGGATGTGCACGATCTCCTCCAGCGTCAGCGACAGCCGGTCGTTCAGGTTGAACGCGTCCTTCCACTGGTGCTCGTCGAGCGAGTTCTTCGTCCAGGTGTCCAGCGACGACAGGTTGCTGTGGCCGGCGACGAACTCGATGCCGGCGCCCCCCGTCCCGCTGCCGATCGGTGCCGGGCGCGCACCGTTCACCACGTGCGGCATCACCATGGCGGAGGGCTTTTCCTTGCCCGGTGGGGCCACGGCCGCGGTCGCCGGCGGTTGTCGGTCGTCCGGTTTGTGGGACGCGCCATCGCGGTCGGACTGGCGCGAGACGGGCCGGGACGCCGGCACCGAGTGGCTCGCCAGCGGGTCGAGTTTGTAGTTCTGATTGCATCCGATGATGGTGTGCCGGCGCATGGATGCTCGTCGTGATTCGCACTGCGTCGCCAGGTCGTATGCTTCGCGTGGGGGAAAAAGGAGACGACAGTTAGACAGGTTTTTCATATGATTGGACTCGCACGTGCAATAGGTGATGGAACGGAACACAAACACTGCTGTGCGTATTTTGAAGCGAATTATTTGGGTGGCTATAATGACTCTAAACACTTGACATACATTCCGTAACATTGCTATACGACCAAACGTCTTATGGCACTAAAATAAAAATTTAAAAAGATGGATAAAACTGATTTGAAGATTTTTTCCATATTTACAAATACTGTTACTATTTTTTTCACCGTGGATAAAATTGCTTCAAAGCTGTTCTGTAGGAATACATCACGATAAATATTGAGCGGTATTTTAAATGCTTTTTATCTCAGTTTTATCTTAGTAGAACGTCATATTAATCTATCTGTTTTAGTTTTTATTTTATTCTAAAAAATACGTGGTCACGGACTACACTATCCAACCAAAAAGAATAAAATCAAATGGGAGCTACCGTTACCGTCTGTTAGTGTATTGAAGAACAATTCCAAGCAATCCATTATACTAACTAAATTGAAAATAAAACCGCAAACATGCATTTCACGCTCTGTTATGTAACACGATCAGTCTAATATGTGCCAACGAAAATAATAGAAACCTGCTTTGCGGCTAAACCTGTTCTTTGAACAATGAAATCAAAACAATGCCCGGAGAAAACGTGACATTTTCAAAACGTTCGGCGTTCGGCCGCCCGGTTCCTGCAAAAGGCACACGGTAAATTGAGCTAATCAAGCTGATGTCATAAAAATGGAACAAGTTTCCGAACAAGAAAGAGAAACAGCAACAGCGAAGACGAGCGCAAAAGTGCTTAGACGTGAAAAAACGCCGCTTCATTCAGTAACGAGTGTATGTAGAAATAAGAGCAAAATCTATACCGAACGAAGATTTTACCCTCCGAATACACACACACACAGATACACACACCGATTATGCTACAGATAGTGACCGTTCGTGACAAAATTAAGAAACACACGCTTTCGAACGGAGATGCGACGAAAAAATCAAACACCGCCCCTCAAAACAAACTGCTGCTGTTGGTGTGGAAAACGTTTAGCTATGCGAGGCATGCAATTATTTGAGAAAAATTTGTATGAATGAAAGGAAAAAAGGAAAGCAAACCAATAACCATAACCAAAACAGCCACCGAACCAAAGTGAAGCGATATGAAGGCGAAAGGCAGAGCAAACAAAAACACACAAACGGGAAGATGCGGTTAATATTTACTTTCGAGAGCCTTATCACAGAACCGATGGTACTCGTCGTGGGTGATGATGTTTTCTGTAATCGTACAGTTCCCGGTCAGGACAATGAAGGATGCGTTAGTGGCAGAGTTTAGAATGTAGAAGAAAGATACGAATTGTGTGAGGTACGCAACACTAGAGACGAATCGGAAGAAAGGCCATCCTAAAGCCTATCCCGAGGTTAGTTACTGAGGGAAGAGTCTGTTTCCAACGTTTAATTTGATTTGAAAGATGTTTGAGGAGCTATATTGGATCTACTATAGGGATGTAACAGAAGCTATCTTCAACATGGACCTTTCCAAACTCGCTAATTGCTCGTCCGCGCCACTTACTTGTCCGTCGCAGCACGGTGTTAATGTTGTTCTGATTGTTCTCGTTGTTGACGATCATCAGACGGTTTGTACTAGTGTTGCTGTCGTTGGCGCTGCCACGATCGTCGGTGCTGGTGCGCTTGCCGGACAGCGCCACGCCACCGTACGATATCCGGTGGCCACCGTTCTGCTGGCTGCGCGGGCCGCTGGAAGCACCGCACGTGCCGGAGTCTGCGCCTTCGCTCGCTGATTCATCAATGAAGTCATCATCCTGCGGAACACGGGAGAGAACGGTGCGGTTAAAAATCGTGAAAAAAGGTCACCCAACAATGGACCCGCAAATGGGAGATAAATTAGCGCTTTTGTGAATGTGCCGTTTTGTTCTTCCATTCCAAAATGGCCTATCAGGCGTCCGGGCTTAGCATAAAACGAAGCGAAGGTCATGTTTGGGCTCGAAAAGTGGTGTGAAAAGAAAAAAAACTCGCGCAGTAGCCCAAGTTCTGCCCAAGAATACGGTGTCACGCGTTTCGAAAGTTGAAACGGTCCGCGGTGAGACCGAAATACCAGATCACGCTTTCGGACAGCCGCAAAACAGCCGCAGAATGAATGCGTAGCCGCGACGTTTCTCGCCACCGTTGCGAAACTGCTCTTTCGGCTCCTTGTTGGGGCCGCTCGGGGTGTTTCAAAAAGGTTAAAACACTGGCCGCCGTTGACCTCAACATTTGTGCGCGGCTCGAACCAACGGAAATGCCACAGAGTTCTGGTTGCATTGATAGTTAAGCGGGGGTTAAGTGCACTTGTATGTGAGTTTGTAGATGTGTGAAAAATGGTTTTATTTGTAGAGAAATGGGTGTTTTTGTTTAGCTTGTTGTGCCATTGCACTAAACGCGAACGTTTTCCACGCTCCCAATTGGCCTCCCTCCGCTTGGTGTTCCGGATTGTGCACTTAGAAGTGGAGCCATATATGGTTGCAAAGTTCAGAGGTAAGGTGCTGGACTGAACAGCAATAAAGTAATCCATCTTGGCGCACTTCGTGAGAATGTGCTCCAGAACTGCTGAAAGAAAACTTTCAAAGGTGATGGAAGACTTCGTAAGACATCCATATCCCACATTCAGAAGTCTGAAATACTTAATAGCTGCATCTTTCAATAGCACTAATCTTTGTATATCTAGGATCGTTAAATGATCTGCTCTCCAGCAGGTTTTATACAGCCTGTTAGCAAGTTTCGACTAAAAAATGTTAATCTATTTGATTTCTGAACATTCTTGCTCCTCAGCTTCTAGGTCTTGACCTAGAGTCCAATACCAAGACAGAAACTCCAATCTACAAACGTGTATAAAAACAATGCATCACTTTAGAACACGCATAGCTCAAAATATTGTGACGACGATGACGGGCGTCAAAACAACTGGAACTTCTACCGATTTCGAAATATTCGTCGTCCTCTCATCAAGATACTCCATGCTGCCGATAGCAATATTTGGTACCCTATTCTCAACACACGCCAATGTGCTCCCTTCACTTGCAGTGGAGCTACTTTCCAAAGTCACAACAAAAAATCACGCTCGCAACCTTGGAGCCCCCCACCCGATGTACTCCAGTTTCCAGAGCCGAGTTGCGGCAAACAAAGTTATGCAAACTACGCCAACGCGTGCTTTCCTACAGTACTGCCGCCGCGCGGCGAATGCTGCGCGCATACGGACTACCAAACCAAGCGGGGAGGTTGTTCTTTTGCATCGGATTTCTTCACTCCCGCTCATGTTTCCGTCAACAGTGCGGACGGCGGGTGAGAAAAACTTCGGCAGGCACATAATGGACGCAGCGCTGTTGCTTCACGATTTGTACAAAATCGTCCACTAAACGCGTGCGCTTAAGTTATTCGACCGACCGGGGGGGCGTTCGTTGGGCCGCATTCGCTTATTAGCATTGGATTTTCGACATGGAGCAACCGTTTTGCTAAAGATGACTTCGTTAGCTATTGGGTGTGGGTTCTGCCACCGGAGTCCAGGGTGGTGCCTGCGGACGTAAGGTCGTGTGGAAGGTTGTGGGGCCCACTCTGGGATGGATCAGATCATACCGCTTCGACAGCCATAATCAGAGGGTGACCGGGGCTCAATCACTTCCCGCATCGTGACCGAAGCCAGAGCCCCCAACATCGGTTCTAGGTGAAATGGGTAAAAAATGGCTTCCTTTTGACACTCGGTTGAAAGTGTTTGAGGTTATCCACCGTCACCGTCGCCGGTATCGATCAACGGCAGTGCTCAAGTTACAGTGTCGAGCAACAAGTGTGCAGAGGTGTCGATGGGGAGGAGCGCTCATTCTTCAAGGCTGAACCCAAAGCGAACACAAATATCCATTACTTACCGGTCGAAATACAATGCGCTGCTAGCATCGCAGGCGCCCACATCGGACGTTGTTTTATAGTTTTCGTCGTTGTCTTTGAACGAAGTACCCTAAACCCTGACCCTTGCCGGTGTTGTGTGGGGTTATATAAGAAGACAATTTATGAGCCTTTCTGCCAACATCAGCATGTCCCAAATTTGGACGGACTTAAAACCCTCACCACAACGGATGTACTTTGGGCCGTATCTAAACTAGCGCCAGTTCTTGGAACCGCCTTCACACGTTCGACCGTTAGTTGTTGGAATGCTTATATGAGAGCGTAGGGAGTCACAAATTCGATTCTGCAGCTAACAAACTGTAACGCTGGTGGATCTAACGCCCAAGATGGTAGACCCATGCTGGATGCTGCACAAAAAAAGCATAAGAAAACCACCGTAAGCATGGTCCACAGGAAGCATTGCATCGCATATGAAACCTGCTCACCGGAAGCATACCACATGCTTTAGGGCCGATTAGGTTTACGAATTCATGACCCCCGTGCCTGGGCTGGCGAGCGGGATAAAGCGGGATCCTTCTGGGAAGCGTCCAGTGTAACGAGCTTTTACCGAGCGAAGATGGCACATCTCGGGATTACGAGCGCAGCTTGGCGTCGGTGTCTTCCGGGGGAGGCAGACCCGTGCCACAAGAAGCCCGCTCGAGGAAGTTAGTGCAAGGCAGACGTTCCCGCCTACCCACTCAGCTCAATTTTCTAATGGGCAACATTTTTATAAAATTGCACTTTTACGACGAAAAGGAACTTTTTTGAATACGTGACGTCGGAGTGAGTTGGAAACATGTCAGCTCGTAGTTGCAGCACACAGAGCAAGCGGATATATCTGGAGATGAGAAGCGCCAACAAAAAAAAAGTCGACCACTCCTCAAAGTGTTTCAATATGATTCTCCTTCTCCAGGGCAGTTTCCCTTTGCGTACTGTAAATGCGATTCGCCGATCAGTCGTTTGCACCCCGGGTTATGTCATGGTCGCAGCGAAAAAAGCAGAATTGGGATCCAACCACACTCGCTCACCCCATCAATAAAGGTGTTGTAATGTGTCAGCCCGCGTTTTTATCACCGCGACTGACACGCAGTGTTGTGTCTCTGCGGGTCTCCGCGGTTTTATCTAACCGGCTGTAGGGCTTTCATGAGACAAGCAGCACCGATTAACCCTGGCCTAGAACGAGAACGTCGGGCAGGGCGCTTATAAAGGCGCGTACCTTACAGGGTCAGAGCCCCCAACATCGGTTCTAGGTGAAATGGGTAAAAAATGGCTTCCTTTTGACACTCGGTTGAAAGTGTTTGAGGTTATCCACCGTCACCGTCGCCGGTATCGATCAACGGCAGTGCTCAAGTTACAGTGTCGAGCAACAAGTGTGCAGAGGTGTCGATGGGGAGGAGCGCTCATTCTTCAAGGCTGAACCCAAAGCGAACACAAATATCCATTACTTACCGGTCGAAATACAATGCGCTGCTAGCATCGCAGGCGCCCACATCGGACGTTGTTTTATAGTTTTCGTCGTTGTCTTTGAACGAAGTACCCTAAACCCTGACCCTTGCCGGTGTTGTGTGGGGTTATATAAGAAGACAATTTATGAGCCTTTCTGCCAACATCAGCATGTCCCAAATTTGGACGGACTTAAAACCCTCACCACAACGGATGTACTTTGGGCCGTATCTAAACGGATGGATCAGATCATACCGCTTCGACAGCCATAATCAGAGGGTGACCGGGGCTCAATCACTTCCCGCATCGTGACCGAAGCATTCCACATTATCTAACAACGAAATGCCCAACGACCGCCCTTCTACGGCAAAAGAAAACGTAACAGAAACAAGATCGCTAGCCACAATACTTACGTTGAACAGCGAAAAGTCTACTGGTATCAGTCTTAGGGTGTTGCGGGG
>KZ068825.1:41843-70173 GCA_002091845.1 Anopheles cracens
CACGATTTCTTTACGCTATCTACTTGGGTTGCGGTAGGTAAAACTGAAAGTAAAAGCCCCAAAACAAAAAAGCACAGACCACAATTAGAGCTGGGAAGGGTGGAAGAACACGGATCGTCGCCAATGCAACGCGCTACACGTTGAAGGCTTTTCTTGCCGTTGTTTTATGCTAAAAGACAAACACACTACTATGAAACGCGCTTGACGAATTCAACACCATGCAATAAACGGAAACAAGGCTACCATACCCGTAGAGGCAGAAAGGTACACAAAAACAAAACACCAGCAAACTAAATGCTATCAGTTTCCCTTTGCGTACTGTAAATGCGATTCGCCGATCAGTCGTTTGCACCCCGGGTTATGTCATGGTCGCAGCGAAAAAAGCAGAATTGGGATCCAACCACACTCGCTCACCCCATCAATAAAGGTGTTGTAATGTGTCAGCCCGCGTTTTTATCACCGCGACTGACACGCAGTGTTGTGTCTCTGCGGGTCTCCGCGGTTTTATCTAACCGGCTGTAGGGCTTTCATGAGACAAGCAGCACCGATTAACCCTGGCCTAGAACGAGAACGTCGGGCAGGGCGCTTATAAAGGCGCGTACCTTACAGGGCCAGAGCCCCCAACATCGGTTCTAGGTGAAATGGGTAAAAAATGGCTTCCTTTTGACACTCGGTTGAAAGTGTTTGAGGTTATCCACCGTCACCGTCGCCGGTATCGATCAACGGCAGTGCTCAAGTTACAGTGTCGAGCAACAAGTGTGCAGAGGTGTCGATGGGGAGGAGCGCTCATTCTTCAAGGCTGAACCCAAAGCGAACACAAATATCCATTACTTACCGGTCGAAATACAATGCGCTGCTAGCATCGCAGGCGCCCACATCGGACGTTGTTTTATAGTTTTCGTCGTTGTCTTTGAACGAAGTACCCTAAACCCTGACCCTTGCCGGTGTTGTGTGGGGTTATATAAGAAGACAATTTATGAGCCTTTCTGCCAACATCAGCATGTCCCAAATTTGGACGGACTTAAAACCCTCACCACAACGGATGTACTTTGGGCCGTATCTAAACTAGCGCCAGTTCTTGGAACCGCCTTCACACGTTCGACCGTTAGTTGTTGGAATGCTTATATGAGAGCGTAGGGAGTCACAAATTCGATTCTGCAGCTAACAAACTGTAACGCTGGTGGATCTAACGCCCAAGATGGTAGACCCATGCTGGATGCTGCACAAAAAAAGCATAAGAAAACCACCGTAAGCATGGTCCACAGGAAGCATTGCATCGCATATGAAACCTGCTCACCGGAAGCATACCACATGCTTTAGGGCCGATTAGGTTTACGAATTCATGACCCCCGTGCCTGGGCTGGCGAGCGGGATAAAGCGGGATCCTTCTGGGAAGCGTCCAGTGTAACGAGCTTTTACCGAGCGAAGATGGCACATCTCGGGATTACGAGCGCAGCTTGGCGTCGGTGTCTTCCGGGGGAGGCAGACCCGTGCCACAAGAAGCCCGCTCGAGGAAGTTAGTGCAAGGCGGACGTTCCCGCCTACCCACTCAGCTCAATTTTCTAATGGGCAACATTTTTATAAAATTGCACTTTTACGACGAAAAGGAACTTTTTTGAATACGTGACGTCGGAGTGAGTTGGAAACATGTCAGCTCGTAGTTGCAGCACACAGAGCAAGCGGATAAATCTGGAGATGAGAGGCGCCAACAAAAAAAAAGTCGACCACTCCTCAAAGTGATTCAATATGATTCTCCTTCTCCAGGGCAGACATTCAGAAATTGGTTCGTTTTCATTTCTACTCGTTGGCCGGCAGCCAACACTTTTGGCCAACGATCGATTGACGTTCGGGGAACAGGAAGATTCATAAATTGGATTCTTTATTTCTCGGAGAGCATATGATGCAAACGGGCAAGTATCACAATCAACAACTAGTGCCGCTCGGTCCGTGTTCGATATGTTTGCAGGTCTTCCGCTGCACACGGCGGTCATGCTGTGTCAACAAGTCTCTCCACATTCCCAGGAGCACCATGGCATCCCTAGGCACGGATCTTGCTTGCTGTTTGCGTTGGCAAGGACGTAGTTTTCTCTACGGTATCATTATGTCTCATCCATATCATCCATTATATCATCATATTCATTATGTGTCCACCACGAATTGGCTCAAGGCTCTCAACGCGAGCCGTCTTTCCTCGAGGAGGAAGCACCCGACTGAGATCGATCAATAAAGTGGCAGAATAAACATGACCTCGTTTCGTACGCACTTTAGCTCAGATTTTTCGCGCCGCTCAGCGTCCAACAGACGTTCAGTAAGCTCTTTCGAATAGTATGATAAAAATGGCTACCCTACCCGTGCAGACGGAGACTCGATGGGGCCCGCATAATCGATCAATCGGTTCAACGCGTGATTCTGGCATCGCCCACCTCCGTCGCAATACCGGGAAAAGCATCGAAAGCGCGTGATTTGATTTCGATCGGAAAACGAATGCATATTTAATGGCCGCAGCAAATCTAAAATATCCGGGGATTGGAACAGATCTTGATTTTCGGGAGAGTGAGAAATGAACGGACGTAAAGCAGAGCGTACAGAGCCCATTGAATTGAGGGAAAAATTAACTTCTGAAGATCGAGAGACATGTTTGGGAGGCCCGGAAATGATGAGACAGTTCGTTCCAGAGATGGAGCTAACGAGACGACAACATGAGGTAGACTCTAGCGCACGAAACTATTACCAAACCAAGACACGTTTTACCGCAAGCTGCAGAGAGCTTCAATCAAAACGAACGTACGCTTGACAATGTTGAAAAACTCCGCCGTGTGGGAAGTCGCTACCGTGGCGCTACACTTCCAACTTTGGGCCAACGAACTTGCGCCGGGCGTGCAAATTGACACCGCTCCCGTCTTTTCAGTGGGCTGATTAGCATCCAACCACACGGTTCCACTTCCCATACGGCAGGAACGGAGGCTAGGTGTAAATTGGTAGCGAATGGGCAAGCACGACGGCAGCGATGGTCGCCAAAGAACGCGTAAAGCATTCCAAAAAGTACCTTAAAGTCTATTTTAAGAAAATGGTACATTCCAGGCTACACAGGAGACAGTTCGTGTGCCTGTGCTCCACCTCTATGGTCGCAAACTCATTCGCTAATAGAAACACACCCAATTTTCCAGTCACGGTGCGCCACATAATTGCTTTCCGGGTGCCTCCCTCGGGCAGTTCAAAGCGCTTGATAACCTCAAAAACCATACAGCACACACCCCCGGGCCACGTTTGCGGGTGGAGATTGCTTCACCAGTCCAAAGGGGATAACGTAAATTGTTTGCACGCTATTAAGGATGATTGCTCGCCATGTTTACCAATTAAGTTAATCATTTGGACAAGCTTAATCCGTGAAAAAAAACTAATTTCGAGACGGCAGAGATGGGGGAAGGTTTGATACATTGTTTTGTAGCTAGTTTATGCAGTGCTCCGTTTCTTTCTATTCATCCTCCCTCCTCTAGCATATGGTAGCGTGCAATAATAAAAATTCAAATGAAACTCTTTCGGAAGCCCCCGTTCCAACACGAACGAAACACAACGCAATCACGCAATGCTACACAGCGTCTAGTATTGGCGAAACTAGTTCACATCGGACAACAAACAACTCAGAACGCACGGCATCGAACGTTCGCAGCCGTAGCAGATATACCTGATCTCGGTTTTGGCGTTGGCGGTTGCTGTTGCGTCGCCGTCGACGTCGCTGCCGTCGTCGCTCGGGGAGCTGCCTTCGGTACGCGATTGATCGGTGGCAGCCCAGCGTTACCACCGGTCATGCTGTTGCTCCGGTGTTTGGCCGGTGTCGGTGGTTTGCGTGGAGACGGGGCCACCGGCGGCACCGCGACAGGATTATCCGGCGGACAGTACGACAGGTCTCGCACCGCATCGACGCAAGGATCGCCATCGGGTGAGTCACAGTCTGCGGTCGCCGTGACAAACATGGTTTTCAACTATTTTTGTTTCCTTTTGTGCACACGTGTTTACGAAAAGCTGATAGTTTTTTTGAGGGATGATTTTAATAAAACGAAAACAAAACTACTGCATGAATGGTATGAAAAACTAAGCTGCACGGAAAGTCTCTAACGTGATTGTCCTTTCGCTGCACGCTGAAGTTGCACTTTGGAGCGTGACTTTCGGTCGATAAAACTGCAAGCCCCGGTGTGTGGAAAACCGACACCAACTCCACGCTAAACACCGGGAAGAACTGGCGATGACATCATCGCAGCGCACAGCCAGACCGCAATCGCCACAAGTAAGACACTCCCGACGGCCACCTTTTTTTATTGGCGACCGACTCTCCCTCCAGACGTTGGTGGCGTGTCTGGCAGAAATGGCAGCTAGGGAGCACTTCCGTCTTCGACCACCAAAGCCAGGCAAAGAGCGGCATACAACAGGACGAATAGCGTACGTCCTGCAGCAGGGAATGTTTAGAATTTGTGTTATGACCAACATAAACATTTTCTCAGCAAACATGAACGTAAGGACATGCCCGCATCGTAACAGATGGTCCTCATTTCTCACCCCAGATCGGAAGGAAATGAGTCACCGCTGCTCCCTCTGATCAGATGGCTACACACACTCCACGGGGTCAGCTGAGCGCAAAAAAGGGATCAAGGTGGAGTGTGGATAACAAAAAAAAAACATTTATTGCTCCCCAACATCCAGAGCGAATCCTTGGGGAACTCATAAAGCCACACTCACAACGAACCACCGTGCGAAGGATATGTTTATGCTACCGATCCTGTTTTCTCTCGCACTCTCTGTTTCGCTCTCGCAGACGCCTTTTCTTCTTTGTTATTTCTGTGTCACTCCATCACCAACACACTTGCGCCTGTATGTGGACGTGTGGGTTTTCTTTTTGTTTCCACTACGGGCTTTTCCACGCAGGACCACGTGAGTGGACGACAACGGCCCCCACAGGAACACCAGCAATGTTGCGTTGGTTCGGAACATCTACACGCACCGACACTAACCCACATATCGATTAATCACAGTGCGAGACTTCCGATGGGTTTAGAAATTGGTTGTTGGACTTTTTTTGTAATTTGTACCTATCCATCCTGTCTATGGAGAACACATCACTCGATAGCACTCCTTAGACCATATTGTGATCTTTAAAAACACGTATGAAGATGCGCCTTCACTGCGATACCTTTCGTTTGCATTCACTTTACCACACGACAGCCCAGTAGTAAGACTGCCACACGAAAACGGAGGAAAAATAAAGCACGGGGAAGAACGACGCACACGCTCGAGCGTTCTGGAGCTGTCGCCACCGAGCAGGGCCAGCTAATTAAACACACTCAAGAAGGAAAGCAAGCCGTTTCCCCCCCAGCGGAAGCTGAGCCGATGTGTACGTCACGGACAAACGCCACCATTATTGCAACTGCATCACCGCCCCTCCGTCCACGGTGCCCACAAACCCCGTCTGGTCGGCCCAGCAGACGTCTGCAGCAGCCCTCCACGGTTGGCGCGAGGGTGCGCAAAAGCTTCGCGGAAAACTGGCACCGTGTGTTTAGCTCGCACGACGACGGTTCACGTTCATTCGCGGACTGTGGACGTTGAGTTCCCGTGAAGTGTTTCCAACCCTCCCGTGCATGGCAAACCGCGAGAGGGAGTGAGAGACCGATTTTTATGCTGCAATAGTAAAACGTGACTGTGGTGGTGTTTGTGGCATGTGGCCGATGCGAACCCGCGTGGAGCGCGCGTGCGCTGCCACACTAGCTTCGTCTCGTTCGTACGTTTATCTCGATGGCATCGCCGTCACCACTAGTAACGGTGAGCGCCAGCCCACCAGCCTCCCGGCATCGCGCAACAGCACAACATAAACAAAACATTACCCTCGCGTTTCGCGCGTGTGGTGGTGAGGCCCCAACATAAACACGGGCCGAGCGCCACGCTTGGGTGGGGAAAAACGGCGAGCATATCGAAAACGGCGAAGCGCCGGCGCTTATCTAGCACAATGCGCTACGAAAAACTGCCACACCTGAGTAGCATATTTTTGTTCATTTTTTTTAATTTGAATATATGAACACAGGGACATTATTTACAATACAAGAGTTGGTGTGAGACTGTATAAAAGACTTGAATTGACATCTCGCATGAGCAAAATCACATTGAAAAAAGTTATATTTTACAAAAGTGTAATTAGCAACACCTTCTTTCATTTCGCATATCAATTGCACTTATCATACATGGCACGTATAGACCGCACTACACGCTACTACTGTTTGCTGAGATAAACGTATATTCATGTAGAAAGGGAGGTCTGTTTTCGCGGGTGCTTACTAAACAATCATCAACTCCCTCGACTTCCGTTTCGTATCTTCTGCTACCTGTGCTACACGAAACGGCTTTCATTGCTATCGCTGATGCATACTGATTGTGATCTAGGCCGGTTTCCGAGAATCGGCTGCTTTCAAATGCATACGCTCGCGACCGAGCAGGATGCGAGGTATCCATCCAGTTCTGGGGAGACTCAGTAACATTCCAGGTTGGCGTCGACCCAGTTGGATTGAAGGTGGAGTTCGCGTCTGGAGTTGTCCAGTTCGAAGGAGGCTCAGTAACGTTCCACGGTGGAGTTGGATTCCACGTAGAATTCGAATCAGGAGTAGTCCAGTTCTGGGGAGGCTCAGTTACATTCCAGGTTGGCGTCGAACCAGTTGGATTGAAGCTGGAGTTCGTGTCTGGAGTCGTCCAGTTATATCCAGGCTCAGTTACATTCCAGGTTGGCGTCGAACCAGTTGGATTGAAGGTGGAGTTCGCGTCTGGAGTAGTCCAGTTCGAAGGAGGCTCAGTAACGTTCCACGGTGGAGTTGGATTCCACGTAGAATTCGAATCAGGAGTAGTCCAGTTCTGGGGAGGCTCAGTTACATTCCAGGTTGGCGTCGAACCAGTTGGATTGAAGGTGGAGTTTGTGTCTGGAGTCGTCCAGTTCTGTCCAAGCAGTTAGATGTGCTCGAGAGCATGGTGGGGTTTTCCGAAGCGTAACTGATATCGCTTGTCAGGTGGCAAAGGCAAAACCAAGCTCCAGTAGACCAGATTCAGAGTGATATGATTCACGGCAAGAGAACCCCCGCATCGGCCACCCTTATCAGCATCCTTCAACGGGAGGCACCGGACGTGGGCACGCGCTGATATCTCAATTGAAACTGAAACAGTTTGTCCATTAGGTCGTAAACATATGGACGAAATGTTATCAACAAACATGAGATTTTACCTTTCCATAATAATTCTGGTTATCGGACATGAGGCACAGTTAACGATCCCGTAGCATGTGTGAACATAGTAACTAGGAGAAAATTACAGAACCTACCTCAATACATTTCAGATATGTTTTCTCGATGACAACAAATCTCGATTAGGTATTAATTGTGGTATTGGTACCCGTATTGAGTACCTATTCTTACACCCTTCATTGTGCGGAGTGAGCACATCTCATTGACGAGTGTGACTAAAAATAAAAACCAACGTAAGTCCAATCTTACTCCAAGATAAGACACGTGCTGTGCATACTTACGCTCCTAATGCATATCACGTGCACATCAAAGTAAGCATCTTTCCGATAAAATTCCCATGGGTTTCATAAATGTTTGTTCATCTCGCTTCCCCAATACGAAAGAGTTCTCCAAATTGCGTCACTGACAGTAATCTCATCACATACGTTTAACACAAACGAACGAAATATAACAGCTATCCATTCCGGTTTTTTTTTGTTGTGCCCGAATCGAATCCTCAGAAATACCCTAAGAAAAAGTTGAGCTAATAAAAGTATTTTTTTTTCGACGGTGCTTCGATTTGGGTTTTCGTATGCGACGAATGGGTGAAAGTTTCTCCCGGTGCCTCAACATATTTGATTACCGTTTCCTTCGATCCTTCTCTCCTTCTGTAGCGTAGGGCATCCACAACCCAGCAGGCGATTGTTGTTATTGTGACTCAACGCGTCATTTTATGTCGGGGTGGTATACTTTGTCCAGGCGGGACGAATTTATAATATTGCGTGACGGGAATCAAACGCAGCACACCCACGAAAGCTATCGGTGGTGGAGGTTTTATATCGGTTGAATGGATTTATTACGGTTCACTCACGCGAGAAGGTCATCTATCGTCGACGTTTGGGGCGTAGCGGCCTTTACCAGGCATGTATTCTTGGCTTGAAATACAATATATTTTTATTAACGCAAAGTATTTTAATTCTGTTGCGTTAACATCAGCACGGCTGATGTTTTGATTTGTAACCAATCGCTAAACTGATCCAGAGCAGTTCTCGATGGAGTACTTTCTCCGATCAATCACGCAATGACTGCACGTTAGGCTTTTTCTCTCTTCTATCACGCCGTGATAAATTAACGCGAAGTGTGACAAATCCACTTGAGTCTGTACGAAGAAGCGTTCCAATAATCTCTCGAGTGCATCCAAACACATGACGACCGGAACGGGTTTGAGAAATCAAACAACTGCTGCAACCGGTAGCGACATAATGCTTTATGGCAGTTGATTCGGCACGCTTCATCAAACTATTGTGATGTTTGCTATCATCTGAACAGGTTTCATCGTTTTCCTCACCGGGGTGCATCGACACCGTCTGGAGCGGAGAAGCACGTGCCACTCCCCAGTGCCTCCGGCAGAGCTCCTAACCTCCAAAACGCACCAGAAGCGGGAGCGGGAAAAAATGTGTTCGAGAATTCCAAACATTGCACACCGCGTGGAGCCGCCGAGAGTTGGATGCCCCATCCTGCCGGTGTCGACCTGATCATCACTTTCACTTCGGGAAGTCGGGCGACGGGGCTTTCGGCACACCTGACCCAAACAGACACAGCACAGCAGCCGGCCGTGTTGAAGCCACCACGAGAAACTGCAAAATCTGCAACGAATCGCTTGTTGCTACTTCGGGCACACCACCGAAAACGACACCTTCATCCCACGATGGGAGATTTAAATGTCCAACGGACACCCCTATCCTCCAGCGCAACGAAAAAGGGAAGTAAGGTAAAAGGGGGGGCGCGGCGATCACGATAAAAGCCCCGCGGGTTCCCGGACATCAAGTGGTTCTTTCTGTGCGAGGCCGACAGCGGGTGAAAGGCGTTTTTCGGTGGGTCTTCCGTCCGGTGGCCTTTTCGTATTTTCGTAGAGAATATGTCTCTCAGCTGGGACATGGGCATCTTTCCACAAAAGCCCTGCGACCCAATTTCTGCTCAATGAAGGCGACAGAAATTTGAATGTTTGAGTGTGCCCGCTAATAATAGCCCACTGGTGCTGGTGCTATCCCGTGTTCTGGTGCTTCCGTTCGCGTAACGTCCGTGTCGTCGGCAATCAATCGGGACACAAACAACGTTGTGCCTTCACGTGGCATTTAAGCGGCTTAACCCTTCGTCTAGCGTGTACACGGTAGTGGTGGGACCATGAGATTGGTGGACCATTTCCGGGACCATTCCACTTGCCCGTGGCCAACCACTATCGATTGGTATTTAGTAGAATTAGGGGGAAAAAGAACGTGCATTACCTGTCATTCCCATGGCCAGCTGGCGCAGTTTTGCGTTGAGATTTATATAATCCATCGTGGATTTCGTTGCCTTTAACTGTGTGGTTCGATAAAAACAAATACCCGGTTTCAAACAATCACATCGCAATGCTTTTAATCAACCGCATTCTCATTCTTCAGCCTTGCTAACACATTTTCAGAACACAGAAAGTTTTCAGAATTTATCGTTTCGTTTGTTATGAACGGCCAAGTAAAAACAATCACATCAAAGAGCGCACAGGATAACAATTGTTCTTTGAGCACACGATGCAGAAAAGCTCCAACCACGAGCATGATTAAAATACCAAACATTCCATAGCGCGCGCTCCATGAGCATACAGATACGCGAATGGACGAACGGCCATCGTCCAAATCTCGACTTCGACTAAAGCCGAAACGAAGCCGGCATGCTGTGGGAAGCATAAATTTCTTTCTCCACTGGGCGGGAATTTACTCCACTGTAGGCCAACGTCGGACGAACAGTAGTCATATTTTGTAATGTTTTGGTAAGTTTCAGCAGTCTATTCCAAGCATCAGCATATTTTTCTCAGATGTTTGTTTGCATTTTTTTAAATTTAAAAATAAATAATTTTAGTATTCTACTGTTCCTTAGTATAATACTGTATAGTTCAATGCAAAAATTTTGGACAAAATATTATTACCCATAACCCAGTGTGCGTTCGTAGTATGACACGAAGCAGCCGAACACGAACGCAGAAAGCTTTTCTGCTAGTGTGTTTGAGCTTTTCATTTTGGACCTGATTATTATTATTGTTTTTTTTTGCAAGCTATGACGCTTGACGCAAGTAATGCTTTTACACGGTTCTTCACCATATTTTCCCGAATCATTTTTCACCGCTGGAAGCCAGCCCGGATCGCTATTACACAATGGCGCTGTCAAACAGTTGATTCCCAGCTGCCAATTAACGTTCGTTTGTGTGTGTGTGTGGGCGTACGAAGGACCACACGCCGGGCGGGTGTTCGTTCTCGCCTTCATCGTCCCCGTCCTGATTCGTTAAGCTCAACACGAAAAGCCAATTTCAGCCGGCTGAAGGGATAAGCGAAAACCACCGCAAACAACGCAAAACCAACGACGGCAAGCGCGAATAATTTATTCACTTCGGTTGATGCGGTTGCCCTTTAATGAGTTCCAGGGTGACCTGTTTCCTTGCGGTACTGCTAATTCAATGAGCGTCACGACGGTGGGCAGGTTAAGGATTTGCATGGTCTCAGTGCGAGCAGCGCGCCACCTACGCTGGTTGGTGGATAATTGAATTTTATCGTCAAGTTTGCTGAAGCTGAAGGTAGCCAATGCACATCACACAAAACGTCTCACATGACTTTTCTCTTGCGTGTACAAATACAAGATTTTTTGCATAATCAATGTTCAAAATAATTATACCTGCAGCATAGTATTCCATTTCCAATTGCAAAGCAACAGTTCATGTTGTAAACTACCAGGCGTCCACATCGTCAAGCTTTTAAAAAGCTTTCCGAACAGAGCTTTAGTTCAACTCATCGTCAATGGTGGCGCTAGTGTGCATCGGAAACGCTTCGTTACTGAAACGCTTCATGATACTCGTCTGATGCTTTACACGACCGACAGCGGTCATATGGACGGTTCTTTTACAAATGTTATTAGCTTGATCGTTTCTGAAGATTTCCCGAAACTTTAAAAGCAATCATGTGATGCTACTCATTGGCAATCGGCATACATTTTTGGTATATTATTCCTTTGCCTCTCTGCCTTGATAAAACCAACTTTTGAGTGATGATTTCATCATAATTTTATCTTATCATATCATATTATAAAAAAAGTGTTGTTTGGTAGGATGCATTTTTTTCAATTTTACCATTGGATTACCACTAGGTAAGTGTTAAGATTAATTAAATTCTGTTTTTAAATTACTTTTTACATTTTTTTTAAATTCTACTGGTTCGGTTTTTATTCTTTACCGTCACCAGTTGGACCGAAAATCACATAAAGGATCGAATGTTTAAATGAAGAAAAAAAAACACGAAATCAACCTGAATGTGTTGGGAGCGAGGATTAAATAATGATGGTCGTAAAAATGTGACACTCCGGAACTGGGGCTTTGGATATTTTGTATGCATTTTTTTCAATCATGAACTCTGAAAAAGTAAGGTATCTAAATATGTGCATAATTTGATAGTTTTTAGAATTCATGAAAAAAATGAAATCAAGGATGGTGCAAGTATCACTAAGTATCACTCTCTGAGCCGTGCATCCTGAGGATGTCTTCCACCGGACATGATTTATGCACCATGGCACAAAACAGCTAATTTCACCCGTCATAAAAAGCCACTCGTCTCGTTGCGTTATTGACAAATGCTTTTGATCTTGAGCATAACTTTCATCTGCAAACAATGAACTTCAGATTCTAAAACATAAAACTAGTTCCTGCATTTCCTGCATTACTTCGGATAGAGATATTGACGGATAGAGATATTGACAAACGATTTCCACCTAAAGTCTTATATTTTTGCAAAGTTTTTTTAAAGTTTTTCAAGTTTTCAAAACTTTTAAAATCCGTAAATTTCTGAGATTAAACTTGTTACTCCTTTGGTGCAAATCATGGTGTCAATTGACACCTAGAAGGCTATTTTTGGCAATTGTCGACCGATTGGGTTGAAATTTGCACCTGTTGTGCGCAAACTATTCTAGTTTTATAATCCGTCGAGCTTGTGACCCCAGCCCCTTCCGTTTGCTCCCCTGCCCCCCCCTCAAGTAAAAATCCGCCGACGTCAAAATTTTAAAAACTTTTAAAACTACACGTAAAAAGTTTTGGAGCCCAAATTCCATGAAATGGCATACAATAAAAATTTCAGCCTTTTCCAATCAAAGCTGTACGATGGCGAAAGTATGGCTTCACTTTATACCTCAAAAAAAGAAGAAGAAGAAGATTAAGAAAATTCGAAAATTCATGTTTTCTGCGTGACATTCGGTATTCAAATTACGGTTTTATTGTGCATTATGCTTTTTCAAGACATAGTTGATAAAGTTTTGCATTATTTTTTATAGAAAAAAACACTTTTTATTCGGTCTACACGATTTTCCATAGCTTCTGCAATCGACACGTAACTTTCTCTATGAAAACACTGTGGGAGTGGATATTCATAGTGATGCCATTTCCACAATTTTGATCGGATTTTATTTTTTTTCCTAGGCTCTGGACTACTGCTCCTATATACCATTTCATGGAATTATAATGCTTTATTTCGTATAAATATATATTTTTTATGACAAAAAAATAGATCTCTAATGTGTCAGGTTGTCAAGCTCCGCATCAATATATCTGTTTTGCTTGTCATTAATCCCAATTTTTCTTCTCCGAATGTTTGTAGCTTTTGATCTTGAGCATAACTTTCATCTGCAAACAATGAACTTCAGATTCTAAAACATAAAACTAGTTCCTGCATTTCCTGCATTACTTCGGATAGAGATATTGACGGATAGAGATATTGACAAACGATTTCCACCTAAAGTCTTATATTTTTGCAAAGTTTTTTTTAAAGTTTTTCAAGTTTTCAAAACTTTTAAAATCCGTAAATTTCTGAGATTAAACTTGTTACTCCTTTGGTGCAAATCATGGTGTCAATTGACACCTAGAAGGCTATTTTTGGCCACCCAAGGCTTTTTTTCTCGGCGTTCAGTGCTTAATGATGTTCCCTTTCGTGCCCTTTCTGTTTTGTTTACAGCTAATAATTTTATTGATCATAACAAAATTGAATTCCCTTTCTTTTCCCGTGTGGACGTGTGGTGCGCCCTTGTTTGTACGGTACGGCATCATTGGATTAACACACTTCTAACGAGCGAGGGTCGTTTGGGGAGGAAGCTTTCCTCCTGGAGATCGCCACCCGATGGAAGGTTTGATCTGGGTGTCAGTATCGTGATGCCACGCGCCTCTAGACCGTGTGGGCTGGCTCCTCCTCCGCTGACTATGCGGTCAAGATCATGCGTGCGTGTGTCGGTTGTTACTTTTCCCTTTTTCGGTTCCATACGGGAAGGGACCGTATGGAATGTGACTTTGTTCGTTTCTGTCGCTGAGGGGGATGATGATGGTATCGGGAGAGAAATGCTTGGACGCTAATCTGATTCATGGTACGATGGCTCCACCGCAGGTTGCTAATTGACGTACGGAGTCTGCTGGACCACCTCTTGGTATGTAAATCGGCTCGAGGCCGGGGTGGATCTGTCGTTCTTTTCGCGGGAGGCCGTTCGCATACGCGGGCGCCAATTTAGAGCGAATTGGATCGCGGGCACGAATGCCGACCTCCTGCATCCGTTCGATGTTGGGGCGAAGATAAAGAAGGTACACGGCGGAACGGGTGACGATCTTCGGAATGGCTTAATTTAGTGTTTTTTTTGTTTTTTTTTTCACATGCTTGCTTCTCACAGAAGAATTCAAATTAAGACATGTTTTTTTCTTTCCAAAGTCTCCGAAACGTAACTTGTTTTTTTGAGCGAATTTATTTATTGTGGCTAAATGATCTTGGGTAGAAAAGAAAATATCTACGCTTCTGCTTGTCAGGAATGGTTTAAAATTCCTCACTAGTTCAAAGCAAGTGTATCTTAGTATTTGAATGCATAATGCTTTATTTCGTATAAATATATATTTTTTATGACAAAAAAATAGATCTCTAATGTGTCAGGTTGTCAAGCTCCGCACCAATATTTCTGTTTTGCTTGTCATTAATCCTAATTTTTCTTCTCCAAATGTTTGTAGCTTTTGATCTTGAGCATAACTTTCATCTGCAAACAATGAACTTCAGATTCTAAAACATAAAACTAGTTCCTGCATTTCCTGCATTACTTCGGATAGAGATATTGACGGATAGAGATATTGACAAACGATTTCCACCTAAAGTCTTATATTTTTGCAAAGTTTTTTTAAAGTTTTTCAAGTTTTCAAAACTTTTAAAATCCGTAAATTTCTGAGATTAAACTTGTTACTCCTTTGGTGCAAATCATGGTGTCAATTGACACCTAGAAGGCTATTTTTGGCAATTGTCGACCGATTGGGTTGAAATTTGCACCTGTTGTGCGCAAACTATTCTAGTTTTATAATCCGTCGAGCTTGTGACCCCAGCCCCTTCCGTTTGCTCCCCTGCCCCCCCTCAAGTAAAAATCCGCCGACGTCAAAATTTTAAAAACTTCTTGCAACAGTGAGTGAAGCTCCATTACATTGTTGCACAATCTGCCATCCTGCAGTCGCAACATTTCCCACCACAAACGCCTTACACGGTCCGGGACGCGTGTCCTACCGCGCGCATATTTCTGTACCCATTTTCACACGCCTAAGCGCTTGTCAATCATATTCAAGCGTGTGTGCGTCTCGTTTGTTCTATTGATACTTCCATCAAACATCACGGGTCACGGGTATGGCATGGCCACCGGTGAACCGGCGACGGAGCCGTACAAGGCGAAGGAACCGTACTTCCGCCCCCGGCGGGGAACGAGCAAGAATAGCGCCCATCGTTGCGCAACGTCGGCAAAGAATCTACGTTGATCGATGATAGCCATTTAATGTGCAATTTCTTCTGCGCCTGTAGCGGAAAAGCTGTGCGCAAGACGCGCGAGATGAAAGAAACTTCTCCGACTTCAAACGAGGGGCGATTCTTGCACACACACACACACACACACTCACACTCTCTGAACCGCAGCATCGCATGACCGATAATTGTGCGGTTAAATAGCGGCGCGCATCGGAGACGTTTATTAATTACGCTCACTTCTTCAGCGGAGCGATGATTAAGACCTTAACCGACGGTTAAGCCGGACAGCGAATGTCTCACTGTACCTGCCACGCGGCGGCATTGATTGACAGAGATGGGACGCGCGTGCAGCGTGAGAAAACGCATTCCCATCGGCGGGGTAGAACAACTTTCTCCGCGCCCGTCGATGCGCAGCCAATAAACTTCAACTCATTTCCGACAGAAATTCCAACGCACCACGCTGTGGGATCGGTCCGCGAGTAAAGTGCATGCAAAAATATGCCGACCTTTTTTTCTTTACTATTTTCCGAAACCTGTTCATCATCCCGACCGCTGCCAATCATGCGCATTTCCACGTATTGGCATGAAAATGCATTAACGAAAGAGATTTGCGAATGGTGGTGGTGGCGCGCTTCATGATGCTGCTGGCTTTCCGTTTCTAAGCTCCGGGCGAGCCGGGAACGAGAGACTTAACCCACATCGACCGATACGCAGGAGGGCTGGGGAGCAAACGGGAGGGGTTAGGGTTGCAAACTAAACGGATTATAAAACTAGAATAGTTTACGCACAACTGGTGAAAATTTCAGCCCAATCGGTCAACAATTGCCAAAAATAGCCTTCTAGGTGTCACTTGACACCATGATTTGCACCAAAGGAGTATTAGGTTCATTTGACCTTAAGTGTTAACTTCCATGTGTCTGAGTAAATTAGATGTCTTTTAGATTATATCAATTAATTTGTTAGAAAAACTGAAAACATATTGAAAGAGCCCAAAACAAGCTATATTGAACTTGTACTAGGTGGATGATTTGTTACATTTGTTTGATTGTATGGATTTTGATAATATTTGTTCATGAAAAAACAGGTTATTAAATTTCGTTTCGGGTTAGTGGGACATTCCAAACGCGTCTCTATCTACAACATTCTTGCAACAGTGAGTGAAGCTCCATTACATTGTTGCACAATCTGCCATCCTGCAGTCGCAACATTTCCCACCACAAACGCCTTACACGGTCCGGGACGCGTGTCCTACCGCGCGCATATTTCTGTACCCATTTTCACACGCCTAAGCGCTTGTCAATCATATTCAAGCGTGTGTGCGTCTCGTTTGTTCTATTGATACTTCCATCAAACATCACGGGTCACGGGTATGGCATGGCCACCGGTGAACCGGCGACGGAGCCGTACAAGGCGAAGGAACCGTACTTCCGCCCCCGGCGGGGAACGAGCAAGAATAGCGCCCATCGTTGGGCAACGTCGGCAAAGAATCTACGTTGATCGATGATAGCCATTTAATGTGCAATTTCTTCTGCGCCTGTAGCGGAAAAGCTGTGCGCAAGACGCGCGAGATGAAAGAAACTTCTCCGACTTCAAACGAGGGGCGATTCTTGCACACACACACACACACACACTCACACTCTCTGAACCGCAGCATCGCATGACCGATAATTGTGCGGTTAAATAGCGGCGCGCATCGGAGACGTTTATTAATTACACGGTATTCAAATTACGGTTTTATTGTGCATTATGCTTTTTCAAGACATAGTTGATAAAGTTTTGTATTATTTTTTATAGAAAAAACACTTTTTATTCGGTCTACACGATTTTTCATAGCTACTGCAATTGACACGTAACTTTCTCTATGAAAAGACAGCGGGAACGGATATTCATAGTGATGCCATTTTCACAATTTTGATCGGAAATTTTTTATTTTTTATTTTTCGTAGGTTCTGGACTACTGTTTCTATATGCTATTTCATGGAATTCGGGCTCCGAGAATTTTTACGTATAGTTTTCAAGGTTTTTTTAAAAATTTTGACGTCGGCGGATTTTTACTTGAGGGGGGCTGGGGAGCAAACGGGAGGGGGTAGGGTTACACACTTAACGGATTATAAAACTAGAATAGTTTACGCACAACTGGTGAAAATTTCAGCCCAATCGGTCAACAATTGCCAAAAATAGCCACCGACCGCTGCCAATCATGCGCATTTCCACGTATTGGCATGAAAATGCATTAACGAAAGAGATTTGCGAATGGTGGTGGTGCTGTGCTGCATGATGCTGCTGGCTTTCCGTTTCTAAGCTCCGGGCGAGCCGGGAACGAGAGACTTAACCCACATCGACCGATACGTTCGACCAGTAAGATTGTCCCCTGAAAAGGGTGACCCGTGGAGAGGCTCGCTCGATGCACATTTATTGACCATTTGTCAATAACGCAACGAGACGAGTGGCTTTTTATGACGGGTGAAATTAGCTGTTTTGTGCCATGGTGCATAAATCATGTCCGGTGGAAGACATCCTCAGGATGCACGGCTCAGAGAGTGATACTTAGTGATACTTGCACCATCCTTGATTTCATTTTTTTCATGAATTCTAAAAACTATCAAATTATGCACATATTTAGATACCTTACTTTTTCAGAGTTCATGATTGAAAAAAATGCATACAAAATATCCAAAGCCCCAGTTCCGGAGTGTCACATTTTTACGACCATCATTGTTTAATCCTCGCTCCCAACACATTCAGGTTGATTTCGTGTTTTTTTTTTCTTCATTTAAACATTCGATCCTTTATGTGATTTTCGGTCCAACTGGTGACGGTAAAGAATAAAAACCGAACCCTTTTGCTGGGGCACTAAACTTTACGACCGATCAATTGACCGAGCAGTGATTCTTGTCGAAATTTGACCTTCGCGTGCTGCGCCCCTACACATGCCTACTACCGAAACCATCCGGAGGCGATAACGATTCAGTAAGATCCGTTTAATCATAAAATTCATAGACTGTGACATTTATAGAGAGACAGCTTTTTTTTGGGGCCTTTCAGTTGAGACTGATATCAAACGCGCTGGGTGGGGTTAGTTTTATTTTATAGGTAAATTAAATTAGTTAACGCATCGAGCGGAATGCGCTTCGCAGGGACAACTCATTTATTGCTTTATGCAAATGGATGAGAACAATAAGTTCCGAATAAGAATAACGCCATCAAAGCGACGAACCTCCGGGGAGGAGCTTTTTTATAGCTACGAAAGTTGATTTTCTTTATTTAATTTTCGTTCTATTACTTTCTTCGCTCTGTGCTGCTCGCACGTGAGCGTTCGGGCAAGGTGGTATGCAGATTCTGATTGTTCACACAGAAATCTCTTGCCCCGTTATCGTCCGTTGAGCATCATGATTAATGGTTGGGTTTCGGACGAAAATGTCCCATTCTTGTCTCATCTCTTACTGTCGTTCCACCTGAGAGATCTTCACGAATATTTATTTTAATTTTTTTACGTCCACTACCATCAACTGGAGACATTCTACGTAATTTTTGTCGCGAAACAAAACGGTGTCATCACAAATTTATTCGACATTACGAAACGCGTGGCAAACGATCAACTTGAAAATAAACCCTTCCAGAGTTCCTTGGTACTGTGTGCGACGTTTCTGGACGCCATTTTCGCGGTCTGTTATCAAACGTTGCTGATCGATCTTTCTCTTAATGCGTTGCCCTCGGGCAGGATGATGCTTTCCGTCGCCGGTTCGCACGTTCGAGCCTCTTCCGAATGGCCCCGTGGCGCTCGGAACAATGTCTCATAAACATGTCAAAGCCTTTTGCTCATTGCGTTCGGATGTCATGGGCTGCTCATTTCTACCGACTGGTGTGTATGTGTGTGCAGTTTTTACGCGAAGACGACCAGCTGCAGATGTGTTATGTAGCTGCGGGGCGCCTGGCGGCTCATAAATCGTTGGCGGCTAGAAACGGCGGCAGCTTCTTAACAACGGCAACAAAATGCTCGCGAAAGGAGAAGTGCTGTTGTGCCCGAAAGCGAAAGGGAAATGGCACTCGCCGCCACCGCTACCGCAAAAGGGAATGCAAATGAGATGCTAATCGCGCGGTGCGTCTGCGCGAGTATGATATTTTAATTCCGGGCCCGTTAAAATCGCGCAAATAGATGTCGTTTAGGGTTGCGGCACCGTACCGACCTAATCGCCTATGTTATGGGTGAGAAATTCGCAAACGACTACAAAGTCTGGGCATGTTGCCTGTGTGAAATGAAATTGCACATCACTGTGTTTAGTAGAATTTAAAAAAAATGTAAAAAGTAATTTAAAAACAGAATTTAATTAATCTTAACACTTACCTAGTGGTAATCCAATGGTAAAATTGAAAAAAAAAATGCATCCTACCAAACAAAACATGTTTTTCTAATATGATATGATAAGATAAAATTATGATGAAATCATCACTCAAAAGTTGGTTTTATCAAGGCAGAGAGGCAAAGGAATAATATACCAAAAATGTATGCCGATTGCCAATGAGTAGCATCACATGATTGCTTTTAAAGTTTCGGGAAATCTTCAGAAACGATCAAGCTAATAACATTTGTAAAAGAACCGTCCATATGACCGCTGTCGGTCGTGTAAAGCATCAGACGAGTATCATGAAGCGTTTCAGTAACGAAGCGTTTCCGATGCACACTAGCGCCACCATTGACGATGAGTTGAACTAAAGCTCTGTTCGGAAAGCTTTTTAAAAGCTTGACGATGTGGACGCCTGGTAGTTTACAACATGAACTGTTGCTTTGCAATTGGAAATGGAATACTATGCTGCAGGTATAATTATTTTGAACATTGATTATGCAAAAAATCTTGTATTTGTACACGCAAGAGAAAAGTCATGTGAGACGTTTTGTGTGATGTGCATTGGCTACCTTCAGCTTCAGCAAACTTGACGATAAAATTCAATTATCCACCAACCAGCGTAGGTGGCGCGCTGCTCGCACTGAGACCATGCAAATCCTTAACCTGCCCACCGTCGTGACGCTCATTGAATTAGCAGTACCGCAAGGAAACAGGTCACCCTGGAACTCATTAAAGGGCAACCGCATCAACCGAAGTGAATAAATTATTCGCGCTTGCCGTCGTTGGTTTTGCGTTGTTTGCGGTGGTTTTCGCTTATCCCTTCAGCCGGCTGAAATTGGCTTTTCGTGTTGAGCTTAACGAATCAGGACGGGGACGATGAAGGCGAGAACGAACACCCGCCCGGCGTGTGGTCCTTCGTACGCCCACACACACACACAAACGAACGTTAATTGGCAGCTGGGAATCAACTGTTTGACAGCGCCATTGTGTAATAGCGATCCGGGCTGGCTTCCAGCGGTGAAAAATGATTCGGGAAAATATGGTGAAGAACCGTGTAAAAGCATTACTTGCGTCAAGCGTCATAGCTTGCAAAAAAAAACAATAATAATAATCAGGTCCAAAATGAAAAGCTCAAACACACTAGCAGAAAAGCTTTCTGCGTTCGTGTTCGGCTGCTTCGTGTCATACTACGAACGCACACTGGGTTATGGGTAATAATATTTTGTCCAAAATTTTTGCATTGAACTATACAGTATTATACTAAGGAACAGTAGAATACTAAAATTATTTATTTTTAAATTTAAAAAAATGCAAACAAACATCTGAGAAAAATATGCTGATGCTTGGAATAGACTGCTGAAACTTACCAAAACATTACAAAATATGACTACTGTTCGTCCGACGTTGGCCTACAGTGGAGTAAATTCCCGCCCAGTGGAGAAAGAAATTTATGCTTCCCACAGCATGCCGGCTTCGTTTCGGCTTTAGTCGAAGTCGAGATTTGGACGATGGCCGTTCGTCCATTCGCGTATCTGTATGCTCATGGAGCGCGCGCTATGGAATGTTTGGTATTTTAATCATGCTCGTGGTTGGAGCTTTTCTGCATCGTGTGCTCAAAGAACAATTGTTATCCTGTGCGCTCTTTGATGTGATTGTTTTTACTTGGCCGTTCATAACAAACGAAACGATAAATTCTGAAAACTTTCTGTGTTCTGAAAATGTGTTAGCAAGGCTGAAGAATGAGAATGCGGTTGATTAAAAGCATTGTGATGTGATTGTTTGGAACCGGGAATTTATTTTTATCGAACCACACTATTAAAGGCAACGAAATCCACGATGGATTATATAAATCTCAACGCAAAACTGCGCCAGCTGGCCATGGGAATGACAGGTAATGCACGTTCTTTTTCCCCCTAATTCTACTAAATACCAATCGATAGTGGTTGGCCACGGGCAAGTGGAATGGTCCCGGAAATGGTCCACCAATCTCATGGTCCCACCACTACCGTGTACACGCTAGACGAAGGGTTAAGCCGCTTAAATGCCACGTGAAGGCACAACGTTGTTTGTGTCCCGATTGATTGCCGACGACACGGACGTTACGCAAACGGAAGCACCAGAACACGGGATAGCACCAGCACCAGTTGGCTATTATTAGCGGGCACACTCAAACATTCAAATTTCTGTCGCCTTCATTGAGCAGAAATTGGGTCGCAGGGCTTTTGTGGAAAGATGCCCATGTCCCAGCTGAGAGACATATTCTCTACGAAAATACGAAAAGGCCACCGGACGGAAGACCCACCGAAAAACGCCTTTCACCCGCTGTCGGCCTCGCACAGAAAGAACCACTTGATGTCCGGGAACCCGCGGGGCTTTTATCGTGATCGCCGCGCCCCCCCTTTTACCTTACTTCCCTTTTTCGTTGCGCTGGAGGATAGGGGTGTCCGTTGGACATTTAAATCTCCCATCGTGGGATGAAGGTGTCGTTTTCGGTGGTGTGCCCGAAGTAGGAACAAGCGATTCGTTGCAGATTTTGCAGTTTCTCGTGGTGGCTTCAACACGGCCGGCTGCTGTGCTGTGTCTGTTTGGGTCAGGTGTGCCGAAAGCCCCGTCGCCCGACTTCCCGAAGTGAAAGTGATGATCAGGTCGACACCGGCAGGATGGGGCATCCAACTCTCGGCGGCTCCACGCGGTGTGCAATGTTTGGAATTCTCGAACACATTTTTTCCCGCTCCCGCTTCTGGTGCGTTTTGGAGGTTAGGAGCTCTGCCGGAGGCACTGGGGAGTGGCACGTGCTTCTCCGCTCCAGACGGTGTCGATGCACCCCGGTGAGGAAAACGATGAAACCTGTTCAGATGATAGCAAACATCACAATAGTTTGATGAAGCGTGCCGAATCAACTGCCATAAAGCATTATGTCGCTACCGGTTGCAGCAGTTGTTTGATTTCTCAAACCCGTTCCGCTCGCCATGTGTTTGGATGCACTCGAGAGATTATTGGAACGCTTCTTCGTACAGACTCAAGTGGTTTTGTCACACTTCGCGTTAATTTATCACGGCGTGATAGAAGAGAGAAAAAGCCTAACGTGCAGTCATTGCGTGATTGATCGGAGAAAGTACTCCATCGAGAACTGCTCTGGATCAGTTTAGCGATTGGTTACAAATCAAAACATCAGCCGTGCTGATGTTAACGCAACAGAATTAAAATACTTTGCGTTAATAAAAATATATTGTATTTCAAGCCAAGAATACATGCCTGGTAAAGGCCGCTACGCCCCAAACGTCGACGATAGATGACCTTCTCGCGTGAGTGAACCGTAATAAATCCATTCAACCGATATAAAACCTCCACCACCGATAGCTTTCGTGGGTGTGCTGCGTTTGATTCCCGTCACGCAATATTATAAATTCGTCCCGCCTGGACAAAGTATACCACCCCGACATAAAATGACGCGTTGAGTCACAATAACAACAATCGCCTGCTGGGTTGTGGATGCCCTACGCTACAGAAGGAGAGAAGGATCGAAGGAAACGGTAATCAAATATGTTGAGGCACCGGGAGAAACTTTCACCCATTCGTCGCATACGAAAACCCAAATCGAAGCACCGTCGAAAAAAAAAATACTTTTATTAGCTCAACTTTTTCTTAGGGTATTTCTGAGGATTCGATTCGGGCACAACAAAAAAAACCGGAATGGATAGCTGTTATATTTCGTTCGTTTGTGTTAAACGTATGTGATGAGATTACTGTCAGTGACGCAATTTGGAGAACTCTTTCGTATTGGGGAAGCGAGATGAACAAACATTTATGAAACCCATGGGAATTTTATCGGAAAGATGCTTACTTTGATGTGCACGTGATATGCATTAGGAGCGTACGCATGCACAGCACGTGTCTTATCTTGGAGTTAGATTGGACTTACGTTGGATTTTATTTTTAGTCACACTCGTCAATGAGATGTGCTCACTCCGCACAATGAAGGGTGTAAGAATAGGTACTCAATACGGGTACCAATACCACAATTAATACCTAATCGAGATTTGTTGTCATCGAGAAAACATATCTGAAATGTATTGAGGTAGGTTCTGTAATTTTCTCCTAGTTACTATGTTCACACATGCTACGGGATCGTTAACTGTGCCTCATGTCCGATAACCAGAATTATTATGGAAAGGTAAAATCTCATGTTTGTTGATAACATTTCGTCCATATGTTTACGACCTAATGGACAAACTGTTTCAGTTTCAATTGAGATATCAGCGCGTGCCCACGTCCGGTGCCTCCCGTTGAAGGATGCTGATAAGGGTGGCCGATGCGGGGGTTCTCTTGCCGTGAATCATATCACTCTGAATCTGGTCTACTGGAGCTTGGTTTTGCCTTTGCCACCTGACAAGCGATATCAGTTACGCTTCGGAAAACCCCACCATGCTCTCGAGCACATCTAACTGCTGTCTGCTCAATTATTCATCACAATAACTTACGAGCGCTTCACTGCAGGATTCGGTTGCGAGAGTCCGAGCGGAGAGGAACTCACACTAATGCATGTTTTATGCACACTGTCATTCACGTTACCATCTTGATACATATCGTTGACGTTTTATTTTGGGTCCTGTTTGCTGTCGTTAGCATTCGGGTTCTGGCTGAAGCATATGGTTGGAACTGAAACTATGTTTGGCAAGAATATTATTCGTATATCGTTATGTCACTGTCTACAGTTCCTCGTTACATTAGTGCGGGCAAATTGATTTTTCGCTGGAAGCACTTTTACCCCTCCATCTCTTCTTTATATAGAAATTATGCGTACGAAAGAGATGCATCTAGGGATTCCATGCATCTCGCTCCAGGCAAGCTTACCGCTCTAAATGTCAAGGTCGTGAAAACTATTGCGAACTTGACACGAAAAACGCATCCTTGCTCCGCTCGTACGGGAATATGAGAACTGTTTATGTATGCGCAGGACGCACTCATTTCCTTGTATTGATTTTGGCAGTATGAGACCACGGATACTATGACGTCAGGACGAAAAAAAAAATACTTTTATTAGCTCAACTTTTTCTTAGGGTATTTCTGAGGATTCGATTCGGGCACAACAAAAAAAACCGGAATGGATAGCTGTTATATTTCGTTCGTTTGTGTTAAACGTATGTGATGAGATTACTGTCAGTGACGCAATTTGGAGAACTCTTTCGTATTGGGGAAGCGAGATGAACAAACATTTATGAAACCCATGGGAATTTTATCGGAAAGATGCTTACTTTGATGTGCACGTGATATGCATTAGGAGCGTACGCATGCACAGCACGTGTCTTATCTTGGAGTTAGATTGGACTTACGTTGGATTTTATTTTTAGTCACACTCGTCAATGAGATGTGCTCACTCCGCACAATGAAGGGTGTAAGAATAGGTACTCGATACGTGTACCAATACCACAATTAATACCTAATTGAGATTTGTTGTCATCGAGAAAACATATCTGAAATGTATTGAGGTAGGTTCTGTAATTTTCTCCTAGTTACTATGTTCACACATGCTACGGGATCGTTAACTGTGCCTCATGTCCGATAACCAGAATTATTATGGAAAGGTAAAATCTCATGTTTGTTGATAACATTTCGTCCATATGTTTACGACCTAATGGACAAACTGTTTCAGTTTCAATTGAGATATCAGCGCGTGCCCACGTCCGGTGCCTCCCGTTGAAGGATGCTGATAAGGGTGGCCGATGCGGGGGTTCTCTTGGCGTGAATCATATCACTCTGAATCTGGTCTACTGGAGCTCGGTTTTGCCTTTGCCACCTGACAAGCGATATCAGTTACGCTTCGGAAAACCCCACCATGCTCTCGAGCACATCTAACTGCTGTCTGCTCAATTATTCATCACAATAACTTACGAGCGCTTCACTGCAGGATTCGGTTGCGAGAGTCCGAGCGGAGAGGAACTCACACTAATGCATGTTTTATGCACACTGTCATTCACGTTACCATCTTGATACATATCGTTGACGTTTTATTTTGGGTCCTGTTTGCTGTCGTTAGCATTCGGGTTCTGGCTGAAGCATATGGTTGGAACTGAAACTATGTTTGGCAAGAATATTATTCGTATATCGTTATGTCACTGTCTACAGTTCCTCGTTACATTAGTGCGGGCAAATTGATTTTTCGCTGGAAGCACTTTTACCCCTCCATCTCTTCTTTATATAGAAATTATGCGTACGAAAGAGATGCATCTAGGGATTCCATGCATCTCGCTCCAGGCAAGCTTACCGCTCTAAATGTCAAGGTCGTGAAAACTATTGCGAACTTGACACGAAAAACGCATCCTTGCTCCGCTCGTACGGGAATATGAGAACTGTTTATGTATGCGCAGGACGCACTCATTTCCTTGTATTGATTTTGGCAGTATGAGATACTATGAGATACGGATACTATGACGTCAGGACGGCGACCCAACAGAGTCGTGTCAGATGCATACAGTTAGTTGATAAAAAATAATCATGCAGCTTACGCGCGCTTCCACCGGAAGAAACACTCCACACAACCGATTGAGTATTCTAGCATGCAACCATTGAGGGCAATCAGTACGCCGTGTTATCACTGCACAAAGCAATTATGATAACGATTGATACCGACGGAACGGTGTGTAGATAGATTCTATGCAGATAACATACATGTCTAGCAGTCTTGGTATAAAAAGGCCTCCATGCGTGACCATTGGTACCAGATCAATACCAGTTGTCATTCTGAAACGATAATTCGGCCTATCATGGGGCGTCCCGCGCTGCTGAATGTGATTTATAAAGGTGTAGGTGTGCTCCTGTGCGTGAGCCTTTTGTGTCAAGTGATTGTAGTGAACGCCGAAGTGATACAGAATGGTGCTCTAACGGATCCTGCCCAGAACTGGACGATTCCAGACGCGAACACCACGTTTAATCCCACTGGTTCAACTCCAACCTGGAATGTAACTGAGCCTCCTAAAAACTGGACGACTCCAGACGCGAACCCCACCTTTAATCCAACTGGTTCGACGCCAACCTGGAATGTAACTGAGCCTGGACAGAACTGGACGACTCCAGACGCGAACTCCACGTTTTATCCAACTGGTTCGACGCCAACCTGGAATGTAACAGAGCCTGGACAGAACTGGACGACTCCAGACGCGAACTTCTCGTTTAATCCAACTGGTTCGACACCAACTTGGAATGTGACTGAGCCTCCCCAGAACTGGACTACACCTGATTCGAATTCTACGTGGAATCCAACTCCACCGTGGAACGTTACTGAGCCTCCTACGAACTGGACGACTCCAGACGCGAACTCCACCTTCAATCCAACTGGTTCGACGCCAACCTGGAATGTAACTGAGCCTGGATATAACTGGACGACTCCAAACGCGAACTCCACCTTCAATCCAACTGGTTCTACGTCGTCCTGGAATGTAACTGAGCCTGGACAGAACTGGACGACTCCAGACACGAACTCCAGCTTCAATCCAACTGGTTCGACGCCAACCTGGAATGTAACTGAGCCTCCCCAGAACTGGACTACTCCTGATTCGAATTCTACGTGGAATCCAACTCCACCGTGGAACGTTACTGAGCCTCCTTCGAACTGGACAACTCCAGACGCGAACTCCACCTTCAATCCAACTGGGTCGACGCCAACCTGGAATGTTACTGAGTCTCCCCAGAACTGGACTACTCCTGATTCGAATTCTACGTGGAATCCAACTCCAACGTGGAACGTTACTGAGCCTCCTACAAACTGGACGACTCCAGACGCGAACTCCACCTTGAATCCAACAGGTTCTACGCCGACCTGGAATGTAACTGAGCCTGGACAGAACTGGACGACTCCAGACACGAATTCCACGTTTAATCCAACTGGTTCGACGCCAACCTGGAATGTAACTGAGCCTGGATATAACTGGACAACTCCAAACGCGAACTCCACCTTCAATCCAACTGGTTCTATGCCGACCTGGAATGTAACTGAGCCTGGACAGAACTGGACGACTCCAGACACTAATTCCACGTTTAATCCAACTGGTTCGACACCAACCTGGAATGTGACTGAGCCAACTCAGAATTGGACGACACCTGATTCGAATTCTACGTGGAATCCAACTCCACCGTGGAACGTAACTGAGCCTCCTACGAACTTGACGACTCCAGACGCGAACTCCACCTTCAATCCAACTGGTTCGACGCCAACCTGGAATGTAACTGAGCCTGGATATAACTGGACGACTCCAAACGCGAACTCCACCTTCAATCCAACTGGTTCTACGCCGACCTGGAATGTAACTGAGCCTGGACAGAACTGGACGACTCCAGACACAAACTCCACCTTCAATCCAACTGGTTCGACGCCAACCTGGAATGTAACTGAGCCTCCCCAGACCTGGACTACTCCTGATTCGAATTCTACGTGGAATCCAACTCCACCGTTGAACGTTACTGAGCCTCCTTCGAACTGGACTACTCCAGATACGAACTCCACCTTTAATCCAACTGGTTCGACGCCAACCTGGAATGTAACTGAGCCTCCACAGAATTGGACTACTCCTGATTCGAATTCTACGTGGAATCCAACTCCACCGTGGAATGTAACTGAGCCTCCTAAGAACTGGACGACTCCAGACGCGAATTCCACGTTTAATCCAACTGGTTCGACACCAACCTGGAATGTAACAGAGTCTCCCCAGAACTGGACGACTCCTGACGCAAACTCCACCTTGAATCCATCTGGTTCAACGCCAACCTGGAATGTAACTGAGCCTGGATATAACTGGACGACTCCAAACGCGAACTCCACCTTGAATCCAACTGGTTCTACGCCGACCTGGAATGTAACTGAGCCTGGACAGAACTGGACGACTCCAGACACAAACTCCACCTTCAATCCAACTGGTTC
>KZ068825.1:70183-84962 GCA_002091845.1 Anopheles cracens
ACCTGGAATGTAACTGAGCCTGGACAGAACTGGACGACTCCAGACACAAACTCCACCTTCAATCCAACTGGTTCGACGCCAACCTGGAATGTAACTGAGCCTCCACAGAATTGGACTACTCCTGATTCGAATTCTACGTGGAATCCAACTCCACCGTGGAATGTCACTGAGCCTCCTAAGAACTGGACGACTCCAGACGCGAACTCCACCTTGAATCCATCTGGTTCAACGCCAACCTGGAATGTAACTGAGCCTCCACAGAATTGGACTACTCCTGATTCGAATTCTACGTGGAATCCAACTCCACCGTGGAATGTCACTGAGCCTCCTAAGAACTGGACGACTCCAGACGCGAACTCCACCTTGAATCCATCTGGTTCAACGCCAACCTGGAATGTAACTGAGCCTGGACAGAACTGGACGACTCCAGACGCGAACTCCACGTTTTATCCAACTGGTTCGACGTCAACCTGGAATGTAACTGAGCCTGGATATAACTGGACGACTCCAGACGCGAACTCCTCGTTTAATCCAACTGGTTCGACACCAACTTGGAATGTGACTGAGCCTCCCCAGAACTGGACGACTCCTGACGCAAACTCCACCTTGAATCCATCTGGTTCAACGCCAACCTGGAATGTAACTGAGCCTTCTCAGAATTGGACGACACCTGACTCGAACTCAACGTTCAATCCAACTGGTTCTACACCAATTTGGAATGTAACTGAGCCTGGACAGAACTGGACGACTCCATACGTGAACTCCACGTGGTACCCGACTGGGTCGACGCCGACTGGGAATGTAACTGAGCCTCCGCAGAATTGGACCATCCCTGAAGCCAATGCCACCTCTTCGACACCATTGTGGAACGCAACGGACTCAACCTCAAGCTGGAATACGTCCCAGCAGTCCGAAACCACACCCTTCGCAACCTCCACCCGCAGGGTCACGGCAGACCGTAGACCTACAAGAAGATCGACTAAATCGCCCCCAACAACCACGCGCCCGGCCGTACGAGTTAACCCCATCGATCGCACTCCAACGAAACGGATCCGACCGCAACCGGCACGGACGAAGCCTGAACATCACGATATCAGAGCACGATAAATGGATACCTCGCATCCTGCTCGGTCGCGAGCGTATGCATTTGAAAGCAGCCGATTCTCGGAAACCGGCCTAGATCACAATCAGTATGCATCAGCGATAGCAATGAAAGCCGTTTCGTGTAGCACAGGTAGCAGAAGATACGAAACGGAAGTCGAGGGAGTTGATGATTGTTTAGTAAGCACCCGCGAAAACAGACCTCCCTTTCTACATGAATATACGTTTATCTCAGCAAACAGTAGTAGCGTGTAGTGCGGTCTATACGTGCCATGTATGATAAGTGCAATTGATATGCGAAATGAAAGAAGGTGTTGCTAATTACACTTTTGTAAAATATAACTTTTTTCAATGTGACTTTTTTGCTCATGCGAGATGTCAATTCAAGTCTTTTATACAGTCTCACACCAACTCTTGTATTGTAAATAATGTCCCTGTGTTCATATTTTCAAATAAAAAAAATGAACATAAATATGCTACTCAGGTGTGGCAGTTTTTCGTAGCGCATTGTGCTAGATAAGCGCCGGCGCTTCGCCGTTTTCGATATGCTCGCCGTTTTTCCCCACCCAAGCGTGGCGCTCGGCCCGTGTTTATGTTGGGGCCTCACCACCACACGCGCGAAACGCGAGGGTAATGTTTTGTTTATGTTGTGCTGTTGCGCGATGCCGGGAGGCTGGTGGGCTGGCGCTCACCGTTACTAGTGGTGACGGCGATGCCATCGAGATAAACGTACGAACGAGACGAAGCTAGTGTGGCAGCGCACGCGCGCTCCACGCGGGTTCGCATCGGCCACATGCCACAAACACCATCACAGTCACGTTTTACTATTTCAGCATAAAAATCGGTCTCTCACTCCCTCTCGCGGTTTGCCATGCACGGGAGGGTTGGAAACACTTCACGGGAACTCAACGTCCACAGTCCGCGAATGAACGTGAACCGTCGTCGTGCGAGCTAAACACACGGTGCCAGTTTTCCGCGAAGCTTTTGCGCACCCTCGCGCCAACCGTGGAGGGCTGCTGCAGACGTCTGCTGGGCCGACCAGACGGGGTTTGTGGGCACCGTGGACGGAGGGGCGGTGATGCAGTTGCAATAATGGTGGCGTTTGTCCGTGACGTACACATCGGCTCAGCTTCCGCTGGGGGGGAAACGGCTTGCTTTCCTTCTTGAGTGTGTTTAATTAGCTGGCCCTGCTCGGTGGCGACAGCTCCAGAACGCTCGAGCGTGTGCGTCGTTCTTCCCCGTGCTTTATTTTTCCTCCGTTTTCGTGTGGCAGTCTTACTACTGTGCTGTCGTGTGGTAAAGTGAATGCAAACGAAAGGTATCGCAGTGAAGGCACATCTTCATAAGTGTTTTTAAAGATCACAATATGGTCTAAGGAGTGCTATCGAGTGATGTGTTCTCCATAGATAGGATGGATAGGTACAAATTACAAAAAAAGTCCAACAACCAATTTCTAAACCCATCGGAAGTCTCGCACTGTGATTAATCGATATGTGGGTTAGTGTCGGTGCGTGTAGATGTTCCGAACCAACGCAACATTGCTGGTGTTCCTGTGGGGGCCGTTGTCGTCCACTCACGTGGTCCTGCGTGGAAAAGCCCGTAGTGGAAACAAAAAGAAAACCCACACGTCCACATACAGGCGCAAGTGTGTTGGTGATGGAGTGACACAGAAATAACAAAGAAGAAAAGGCGTCTGCGAGAGCGAAACAGAGAGTGCGAGAGAAAACAGGATCGGTAGCATAAACATATCCTTCGCACGGTGGTTCGTTGTGAGTGTGGCTTTATGAGTTCCCCAAGGATTCGCTCTGGATGTTGGGGAGCAATAAATGTTTTTTTTTGTTATCCACACTCCACCTTGATCCCTTTTTTGCGCTCAGCTGACCCCGTGGAGTGTGTGTAGCCATCTGATCAGAGGGAGCAGCGGTGACTCATTTCCTTCCGATCTGGGGTGAGAAATGAGGACCATCTGTTACGATGCGAGCATGTCCTTACGTTCATGTTTGCTGAGAAAATGTCTATGTTGGTCATAACACAAATTCTAAACATTCCCTGCTGCAGGACGTACGCTATTCGTCCTGTTGTATGCCGCTCTTTGCCTGGCTTTGGTGGTCGAAGACGGAAGTGCTCCCTAGCTGCCATTTCTGCCAGACACGCCACCAACGTCTGGAGGGAGAGTCGGTCGCCAATAAAAAAAGGTGGCCGTCGGGAGTGTCTTACTTGTGGCGATTGCGGTCTGGCCGTGCGCTGCGATGATGTCATCGTCAGTTCTTCCCGGTGTTTAGCGTGGAGTTGGTGTCGGTTTTCCACACACCGGGGCTTGCAGTTTTATCGACCGAATGTCACGCTCCAAAGTGCAACTTCAGCGTGTAGCGAAAGGACAATCACGTTAGAGACTTTCCGTGAAGCTTAGTTTTTCATACCATTCATGAAGTAGTTTTGTTTTCGTTTTATTGAAATCATCCCCCAAAAATCTATCAGCTTTTCGTAAACACGTGTGCACAAAAGGAAACAAAAATAGTTGAAAACCATGTTTGTCACGGCGACCGCAGACTGTGACTCACCCGATGGCGATCCTTGCGTCGATGCGGTGCGAGACCTGTCGTACTGTCCGCCGGATAATCCTGTCGCGGTGCCGCCGGTGGCCCCGTCTCCACGCAAACCACCGACACCGGCCAAACACCGGAGCAACAGCATGACCGGTGGCAACGCTGGGCTGCCACCGATCAATCGCGTACCGAAGGCAGCTCCCCGAGCGACGACGGCAGCTACGTCGACGGCGGCGCAACAGCAACCGCCAACGCCAAAACCGAGATCAGGTATATCTGCTACGGCTGCGAACGTTCGATGCCGTGCGTTCTGAGTTGTTTGTTGTCCGATGTGAACTAGTTTCGCCAATACTAGACGCTGTGTAGCATTGCGTGATTGCGTTGTGTTTCGTTCGTGTTGGAACGGGGGCTTCCGAAAGAGTTTCATTTGAATTTTTATTATTGCACGCTACCATATGCTAGAGGAGGGAGGATGAATAGAAAGAAACGAAGCACTGCATAAACTAGCTACAAAACAATGTATCAAACCTTCCCCCATCTCTGCCGTCTCGAAATTAGTTTTTTCACGGGTTAAGCTTGTCCAAATGATTAACTTAATTGGTAAACATGGCGAGCAATCATCCTTAATAACGTGCAAACAATTTACGTTATCCCCTTTGGACTGGTAAAACAATCTCCACCCGCAAGCGTGGCCCGGGGGTGTGTGCTGTATGGTTTTTGAGGTTATCAAGCGCTTTGAACTGCCCGAGGGAGGCACCCGGAAAGCAATTATGTGGCGCACCGTGACTGGAAAATTGGGTGTGTTTCTATTAGCGAATGAGTTTGCGACCATAGAGGTGGAGCACAGGCACACGAACTGTCTCCTGTGTAGCCTGGAATGTACCATTTTCTTAAAATAGACTTTAAGGTACTTTTTGGAATGCTTTACGCGTTCTTTGGCGACCATCGCTGCCGTCGTGCTTGCCCATTCGCTACCAATTTACACCTAGCCTCCGTTCCTGCCGTATGGGAAGTGGAACCGTGTGGTTGGATGCTAATCAGCCCACTGAAAAGACGGGAGCGGTGTCAATTTGCACGCCCGGCGCAAGTTCGTTGGCCCAAAGTTGGAAGTGTAGCGCCACGGTAGCGACTTCCCACACGGCGGAGTTTTTCAACATTGTCAAGCGTACGTTCGTTTTGATTGAAGCTCTCTGCAGCTTGCGGTAAAACGTGTCTTGGTTTGGTAATAGTTTCGTGCGCTAGAGTCTACCTCATGTTGTCGTCTCGTTAGCTCCATCTCTGGAACGAACTGTCTCATCATTTCCGGGCCTCCCAAACATGTCTCTCGATCTTTAGAAGTTAATTTTCCCTCAATTCAATGGGCTCTGTACGCTCTGCTTTACGTCCGTTCATTTCTCACTCTCCCGAAAATCAAGATCGGTTCCAATCCCCGGATATTTTAGATTTGCTGCGGCCATTAAATATGCATTCGTTTTCCGATCGAAATCAAATCACGCGCTTTCGATGCTTTTCCCGGTATTGCGACGGAGTTGGGCGATGCCAGAATCACGCGTTGAACCGATTGATCGATTATGCGGGCCCCATCGAGTCCGTCTGCACGGGTAGGGTCATACCCATTTTTATCATACTATTCGAAAGAGATTACTGAACGTCTGTTGGACGCTGAGCGGCGCTAAAAATCAGAGCTAAAGTGCGTACGAAACGAGGTCATGTTTATTCTGCCACTTTATTGATCGATCTCAGTCGGGGGCTTCCTCCTCGAAGCAAGACGGCTCGCGTTGAGAGCCTTGAGCCAATTCGTGGTGGACACATAATGAATATGATGATATAATGGATGATATGGATGAGACATAATGATACCGTAGAGAAAACTACGTCCTTGCCAACGCAAACAGCAAGCAAGATCCGTGCCTAGGGATGCCATGGTGCTCCTGGGAATGTGGAGAGACTTGTTGACACAGCATGACCGCCGTGTGCAGCGGAAGACCTGCAAACATATCGAACACGGACCGAGCGGCACTAGTTGTTGATTGTGATACTTGCCCGTTTGCATCATATGCTCTCCAAGAAATAAAGAATCCAATTTATGAATTTTCCTGTTCCCCGAACGTCAATCGATCGTTGGCCAAAAGTGTTGGCTGCCGGCCAACGAGTAGAAATGAAAACGAACCAATTTCTGAATGTCTGCCCTGGAGAAGGAGAATCATATTGAAACACTTTGAGGAGTGGTCGACTTTTTTTTTGTTGGCGCTTCTCATCTCCAGATATATCCGCTTGCTCTGTGTGCTGCAACTACGAGCTGACATGTTTCCAACTCACTCCGACGTCACGTATTCAAAAAAGTTCCTTTTCGTCGTAAAAGTGCAATTTTATAAAAATGTTGCCCATTAGAAAATTGAGCTGAGTGGGTAGGCGGGAACGTCTGCCTTGCACTAACTTCCTCGAGCGGGCTTCTTGTGGCACGGGTCTGCCTCCCCCGGAAGACACCGACGCCAAGCTGCGCTCGTAATCCCGAGATGTGCCATCTTCGCTCGGTAAAAGCTCGTTACACTGGACGCTTCCCAGAAGGATCCCGCTTTATCCCGCTCGCCAGCCCAGGCACGGGGGTCATGAATTCGTAAACCTAATCGGCCCTAAAGCATGTGGTATGCTTCCGGTGAGCAGGTTTCATATGCGATGCAATGCTTCCTGTGCTTCGGTCACGATGCGGGAAGTGATTGAGCCCCGGTCACCCTCTGATTATGGCTGTCGAAGCGGTATGATCTGATCCATCCAGAGTGGGCCCCACAACCTTCCACACGACCTTACGTCCGCAGGCACCACCCTGGACTCCGGTGGCAGAACTCACACCCAATAGCTAACGAAGTCATCTTTAGCAAAACGGTTGCTCCATGTCGAAAATCCAATGCTAATAAGCGAATGCGGCCCAACGAACGCCCCCCCGGTCGGTCGAATAACTTAAGCGCACGCGTTTAGTGGACGATTTTGTACAAATCGTGAAGCAACAGCGCTGCGTCCATTATGTGCCTGCCGAAGTTTTTCTCACCCGCCGTCCGCACTGTTGACGGAAACATGAGCGGGAGTGAAGAAATCCGATGCAAAAGAACAACCTCCCCGCTTGGTTTGGTAGTCCGTATGCGCGCAGCATTCGCCGCGCGGCGGCAGTACTGTAGGAAAGCACGCGTTGGCGTAGTTTGCATAACTTTGTTCGCCGCAACTCGGCTCTGGAAACTGGAGTACATCGGGGGGGCTCCAAGGTTGCGAGCGTGATTTTTTGTTGTGACTTTGGAAAGTAGCTCCACTGCAAGTGAAGGGAGCACATTGGCGTGTGTTGAGAATAGGGTACCAAATATTGCTATCGGCAGCATGGAGTATCTTGATGAGAGGACGACGAATATTTCGAAATCGGTAGAAGTTCCAGTTGTTTTGACGCCCGTCATCGTCGTCACAATATTTTGAGCTATGCGTGTTCTAAAGTGATGCATTGTTTTTATACACGTTTGTAGATTGGAGTTTCTGTCTTGGTATTGGACTCTAGGTCAAGACCTAGAAGCTGAGGAGCAAGAATGTTCAGAAATCAAATAGATTAACATTTTTTAGTCGAAACTTGCTAACAGGCTGTATAAAACCTGCTGGAGAGCAGATCATTTAACGATCCTAGATATACAAAGATTAGTGCTATTGAAAGATGCAGCTATTAAGTATTTCAGACTTCTGAATGTGGGATATGGATGTCTTACGAAGTCTTCCATCACCTTTGAAAGTTTTCTTTCAGCAGTTCTGGAGCACATTCTCACGAAGTGCGCCAAGATTGATTACTTTATTGCTGTTCAGTCCAGCGCCTTACCTCTGAACTTTGCAACCATATATGGCTCCGCTTCTAAGTGCACAATCCGGAACACCAAGCGGAGGGAGGCCAATTGGGAGCGTGGAAAACGTTCGCGTTTGGTGCAATAGCACAACAAGCTAAACAAAAACACCCATTTCGCTACAAATAAAACCATTTTTCACACAACTACAAACTCACATACAAGTGCACTTAACCCCCGCTTAACTATCAATGCAACCAGCACTCTGTGGCATTTCCGTTGGTTCGAGCCGCGCACAAATGTTGAGGTCAACGGCGGCCTGTGTTTTAACCTTTTTGAAACACACCAAGCGGCCCCAATAAGGAGCCGAAAGAGCAGTTTCGCAACGGTGGCGAGAAACGTCGCGGCTACGCATTCATTCTGCGGCTGTCCGAAAGCGTGATCTGGTATTTCGGTCTCACGCGGACCGTTTCAACTTTCGAAACGCGTGACACCGTATTCTTGGGCAGAACTTGGGCTGCTGCGCGAATTTTTTCTTTTCACACCACTTTTCGAGCCCAAACATGACCTTCGCTTCGTTTTACGCTAAGCCCGGACGCCTGATAGGCCATTTTGGAATGGAAGAACAAAACGGCGCATTCACAAAAGCGCTAATTTATCTCCCATTTGCGGGTCCATTGTTGGGTGACCTTTTTTCACGATTTTTAACCGTACCGTTCTCTCCCGTGTTCCGCAGGATGATGACTTCATTGATGAATCAGCGAGCGAAGGCGCAGACTCCGGCACGTGCGGTGCTTCCAGCGGCCCGCGCAGCCAGCAGAACGGTGGCCACCGGATATCGTACGGTGGCGTGGCGCTGTCCGGCAAGCGCACCAGCACCGACGATCGTGGCAGCGCCAACGACAGCAACACTAGTACAAACCGTCTGATGATCGTCAACAACGAGAACAATCAGAACAACATTAACACCGTGCTGCGACGGACAAGTAAGTGGCGCGGACGAGCAATTAGCGAGTTTGGAAAGGTCCATGTTGAAGATAGCTTCTGTTACATCCCTATAGTAGATCCAATATAGCTCCTCAAACATCTTTCAAATCAAATTAAACGTTGGAAACAGACTCTTCCCTCAGTAACTAACCTCGGGATAGGCTTTAGGATGGCCTTTCTTCCGATTCGTCTCTAGTGTTGCGTACCTCACACAATTCGTATCTTTCTTCTACATTCTAAACTCTGCCACTAACGCATCCTTCATTGTCCTGACCGGGAACTGTACGATTACAGAAAACATCATCACCCACGACGAGTACCATCGGTTCTGTGATAAGGCTCTCGAAAGTAAATATTAACCGCATCTTCCCGTTTGTGTGTTTTTGTTTGCTCTTGCTTTCGCCTTCATTTTGCTTCATTTTGGTTCGGTGGCTGTTTTGGTTATGGTTATTGGTTTGCTTTCCTTTTTTCCTTTCATTCATACAAATTTTTCTCAAATAATTGCATGCCTCGCATAGCTAAACGTTTTCCACACCAACAGCAGCAGTTTGTTTTGAGGGGCGGTGTTTGATTTTTTCGTCGCATCTCCGTTCGAAAGCGTGTGTTTCTTAATTTTGTCACGAACGGTCACTATCTGTAGCATAATCGGTGTGTGTATCTGTGTGTGTGTATTCGGGGGGTAAAATCTTCGTTCGGTATAGATTTTGCTCTTATTTCTACATACACTCGTTACTGAATGAAGCGGCGTTTTTTCACGTCTAAGCACTTTTGCGCTCGTCTTCGTTGTTGCTGTTTCTCTTTCTTGCTCGGAAACTTGTTCCATTTTTATGACATCAGCTCCCTTAGCTCAATTTACCGTGTGCCTTTTGCAGGAACCGGGCGGCCGAACGCCGAACGTTTTGAAAATGTCACGTTTTCTCCGGGCATTGTTTTGATTTCATTGTTCAAAGAACAGGTTTAGCCGCAAAGCAGGTTTCTATTATTTTCGTTGGCACATTAGACTGATCGTGTTACACAACAGAGCGTGAAATGCATGTTTGCGGTTTTATTTTCAATTTAGTTAGTATAATGGATTGCTTGGAATTGTTCTTCAATACACTAACAGACGGTAACGGTAACTCCCATTTGATTTTATTCTTTTTGGTTGGATAGTGTAGTCCGTGACCACGTATTTTTTAGAATAAAATAAAAACTAAAACAGATAGATTAATATGACGTTCTACTAAGATAAAACTGAGATAAAAAGCATTTAAAATACCGCTCAATATTTATCGTGATGTATTCCTACAGAACAGCTTTGAAGCAATTTTATCCACGGTGAAAAAAATAGTAACAGTATTTGTAAATATGGAAAAAATCTTCAAATCAGTTTTATCCATCTTTTTAAATTTTTATTTTAGTGCCATAAGACGTTTGGTCGTATAGCAATGTTACGGAATGTATGTCATGTGTTTAGAGTAATTAGAGACACCCAAATAATTCGCTTTCAAATACGCACAGCAGTGTTTGTGTTCCGTTCCATCACCTATTGCACGTGCGAGATTAATCATATGAAAAACCTGTCTAACTGTCGTCTCCATTTTTCCCCCACGCGAAGCATACGACCTGGCGACGCAGTGCGAATCACGACGAGCATCCATGCGCCGGCACACCATCATCGGATGCAATCAGAACTACAAACTCGACCCGCTGGCGAGCCACTCGGTGCCGGCGTCCCGGCCCGTCTCGCGCCAGTCCGACCGCGATGGCGCGACTCAAAAACCGGACGACCGACAACCGCCGGCGACCGCGGCCGTGGCCCCACCGGGCAAGGAAAAGCCCTCCGCCATGGTGATGCCGCACGTGGTGAACGGTGCGCGCCCGGCACCGATCGGCAGCGGGACGGGGGGCGCCGGCATCGAGTTCGTCGCCGGCCACAGCAACCTGTCGTCGCTGGACACCTGGACGAAGAACTCGCTCGACGAGCACCAGTGGAAGGACGCGTTCAACCTGAACGACCGGCTGTCGCTGACGCTGGAGGAGATCGTGCACATCCGGTCGGTGATGACGAAGGCCGAGCTCGAGGGCCTGCCGGTGGACGTGCACATCAAGGAGGACGTCGAGAAGCGGAAGGTGTGCTTCCTGTGTCTGCGCACCCGGTTCACGCTGTTCGCGCGCGGCATCCTGTGCAAGCTCTGCCAGCGGACGGTTTGCAACAAATGCAATACGAAGGTACGTCGCGAGTTTTGGTCGCGCGAAGGAGTCCCGCTCTCGTTCTCTTCAATCTTAATCATCTTTCCTGCTTCGCCTTGTTCTCCTCACATCCAGATGCGAATACCTACCGAACATTTCCGCAATGTTCCCGTGGTGCTGCTGTCGCCTTCGCTGATGAACAGCCCGTGCACCTCGAACACGCCCTCGCCGAGCCATCATGCGCACGGTACCGGCTCGGGACCGACCAGCATGGTGGACGAATCCTTCGGCGAGGAGTAAAGTAAAACTAATTATTTTTAACGACTGCGTTTGCTGTGCGTACGGCGGGCTCGAGTAGAAACGATGGCGACGTGCGGACAGCAATAAACGAAAAAAAAACATAAGAAAGATTGAACAAATCATGCGACCGAGAGTTGGAAACGACTGTCGGGAGTCTTCCTTTTCGATAGTCTACACACCCAAAGAAATGATAAAATAAAACCAGGAACAACCAGGAGCATGAAAGTGACCATTAGAGAGGCAGTAACGTTGTTGCACAGTTCACATTTTAAAATGTAACCAACATACATAACCCAAACAACAGAACACACATCTTATAGCCGAAGGAAAAGACAGACACATAAAAAACCAAACGTTGATGTTGTTTTAGCTGTTGATATCATGAACCGCCTGAAGGATTGTTTTATGGGCTGTAAAATATATGTACGTTCAGGTGATTCATTGGCGCAAACGCAACGCAGCCCGTTGGGGCAGTTTAGGATTACGAGGAAGAAAACCGTTTGGCAAACGATTGCGTTCCTTCCGTTCCACACCCGCAAAGGCGCATCCCCTATGTTACGAGCATAGCTTCTAACGAGCAAGGTTGATCCACCTCGAACGAAATGGTTAGGCGTTTTTGTCTGTTTCTTTGTTTTGGCCTGTGCTGTGCCTGCATGCAATAGCCCTCGTGTGGCGAGCCAATCTCGTCTGTAAATGTGAATGTATATGTTGAAATAAAATTAGTTCTCTTCATTCCGCAAAAGCAACCCTTTAGCGACCGATTGAACGATTCGTTGGGATGTCGTATGCATAAATTAGTCGATTTACGCATTAATGTCCCACGGCCGCCACGAAGCACTTAATAGCATTTGTTCACGAAAAAAAGTACATACATTATGAATGTTCGGATAGCATATTTTGCATTAGCGTTCCAGACCAGCGTAAGAAATCGTTCATGGCGAGGAGTAAAGTAAAACTAATTATTTTTAACGACTGCGTTTGCTGTGCGTACGGCGGGCTCGAGTAGAAACGATGGCGCGACAAACCCGAACCACGGCCCGGAACCAGGTGCTGCGCCATCTGACGCTCGACATCTCGCCCGTGTACAAGTGAAGGGCGCGGGCGCAACCGTTCCGCCTGCCGGTCAGTGCCGGGGGACCGGCGGACCGAAACCGAAACGCACATCTGTACGCGAGAGGTGGCGCAGGAGCAGCAGCAGCAGCAGCAGCAGGTGCCCCTGAGCACCATACCACACCCAGCATACGTTACTGACGCTGTATTTATTATACTTATTTATTTAAAACCCGAAACCGAACATCCTCAACCGAAAGCGTACCAACTGTGCAGTACGTGCGCGTTTGCTCTCCAACAAATCGATGTGCCAGGACCTGCTGCGTCCTGCCGGAAGCTCCATGGCATTGTGATTACTTATCGTTTATCCTTTTTTTTTTTTTTTAGCAACGGAAAAAACACTTTGACAACAGGCTTCCCGTGACGTACGTCAACATAGGCCTGCCGAAACTGACAGCGGCGCTGACAGCACTCTATTTATCACGAACGACAAGCAGCTCCCAATCGCGAGTGAGACTCGGAGGAAAAAAGCATCAAGTGCGCGGAGGAAAATCAATGGACTGAAGAGAACGATCTTCCGCGAGTCCAAGGATAAAAATATCGTGTCGTGTCGCGTGCGGAAAGAACGGTAAAGCAGTGCCCACGAATCCTAACGACCCGTTTTCTCCCTCGAGCGGCTACCTGCGTGACGGTGGTGGAGCAGCAATGGTTGCCCCGCTTCGCAAAGGATACATAGCGTGCGAAAGGACCCCGTTCCGCAGAATCCACTCAGGCACAGGTCGTCCTGTTGCCGCTCGGTGCTTCCGTGGCCGTTCCGCGGTTACCGCGAACTTATTTACGGAAATGTAAAGCTTGCCGTGCGGCGCAGGCATCTTACTGCGAATAGCGCTCCCCTTCAGGGCCCCCGTGTGTGGTGTATTATCGCATCGGTTCATGGCGGTGGTAGTGCATTGGATGATGATGATTTTTCCTCGCCGTTCCTTGGCCGACTTGACAGATCAGTCGGTGTAGCTCCTTTTTTGCCATATCGTTCTGCGCGCGTGTGTGTGTGTGTTTGTGTGCTTAAGGACACTGAAGCTGGGCCTCCCTTCGTGGTTGCTACTGCACCGCTCGAAGGTAAACCGCAGCGGCAAGGAAACAAGGTGCTGCAATTTTCGCAACCAGTAAATGACTTTTTAATAGCATTATTTCCGAACTTCTTCACAAAATGTTGTTATTTTCGGCAGCAAATTGAACAAAATAAATTACTCCAACGAGTATAGAGAATAAATTTAGCAACGGAAAAAACACTTTGACAACAGGCTTCCCGTGACGTACGTCAACATAGGCCTGCCGAAACTGACAGCGGCGCTGACAGCACTCTATTTATCACGAACGACAAGCAGCTCCCAATCGCGAGTGAGACTCGGAGGAAAAAAGCATCAAGTGCGCGGAGGAAAATCAATGGACTGAAGAGAACGATCTTCCGCGAGTCCAAGGATAAAAATATCGTGTCGTGTCGCGTGCGGAAAGAACGGTAAAGCAGTGCCCACGAATCCTAACGACCCGTTTTCTCCCTCGAGCGGCTACCTGCGTGACGGTGGTGGAGCAGCAATGGTTGCCCCGCTTCGCAAAGGATACATAGCGTGCGAAAGGACCCCGTTCCGCAGAATCCACTCAGGCACAGGTCGTCCTGTTGCCGCTCGGTGCTTCCGTGGCCGTTCCGCGGTTACCGCGAACTTATTTACGGAAATGTAAAGCTTGCCGTGCGGCGCAGGCATCTTACTGCGAATAGCGCTCCCCTTCAGGGCCCCCGTGTGTGGTGTATTATCGCATCGGTTCATGGCGGTGGTGGTGCATTGGACGATGATGATTTTTCCTCGCCGTTCCTTGGCTCCTCACGCCGACCGGGCTCGGTGGCACGATGGAGCAAGGCGGTAGTGAGCAGCAGCAGCAGCAGCATCAGGAACTCGACTTCGGCGTGCTGCCGATCGCCACGATCGGCGAGGCGCTGGTCGCGTTCCGCAACCCGAACCCCGTCCCGATACCGATCATCCACTGGAAGGGAGCGATCACGTCGGAGGCGGCCGTCGGGGCGCCCACCATCACGGTCATCCTGCGCGGCTGTGGGCCGCTCCGGCTGGACGGGCTCGTGTTCTGCCACACGGTGCAGCCGGGCGAGTGGATCGTGTACCAGATCAGCGTCCAGAGCGGCACCATCGACAGCTACCAGGGCCGGTTCACGGTCAAGACGGACTACGAGGAGATCGTGACACCGCTCCGGTTTACCACGGCCGTCGGCGAGTTGCACCTGATGCGTGAGCGGTTACGCTTTGACGATTGTTTTCCGGTAAGTGTGTGTATGTGTGTGTGTTCGGTAAAGATGTTGGTTGGGGGAGAAAGGAGTGAAGGGCGAGCATTTTGAATTGATTTGTTAAGCATCCAAGTCAGAGGTCACATTCACCTAGCAATAGCTAGGAAATGATCAATTTTATATCCAATTGGAACATTGACTTGCCAACGTTGCACATAGTTCTTGACCGACAAAGCTAGGATCTTATCGATCCTGTCCTTATCTGATCTAGTCTTTCTTCATTTGGAAATCCTCCGAAGTCGAAGTCAGCTAGAACAATCACGATTGTTTTCTGTGTTCCACGAAGCGGTCGTTGCGCCTGATAAGAAGGAAGGCTAGCTATTTGTAAATTTATCACCACATAATACAAAACTGTTGTTCACAATTCAATAAGTGGCCTGGGAGAGCTGTCCTATAAATGGTTATTTGATAAATTGATTTAATTGGTTTAATTTGGTTGATAAACCAGGTTATTTCTTTTA
>KZ068826.1:13679-27610 GCA_002091845.1 Anopheles cracens
CACGGCGGGGCGTGTTATAATGTAACGATAATTGTGCGAATTAATCAGTGTGATGTGACGACGATAATCAGGATGCGATAAGTAATGCGCTCCTGAGCGATCGCCGCCGGGCCGGACGGGAGCAGCAGTAATAATTCTACTTAATTACAGTTATCGCTCCCCGTGCTTTTCATGAAAATTATGAAATTAACATCGATAGGAGGAGAAGGGAGAGGGCGATAATAAACGATGATTTATGCTGGCACCAGCACCGGCTTTTCTTCTTTCGCGCACGGCGGCCGTTAAGGGCAGGAGATCGCTTTTCCGAGGCACGCTAAGCGATAAAGCTATCGGTAAAATGGTTTTAATCATCGGATTCGACACGGACGGAGATGGAATTTCAATTATAGTTTGTTGATAATTCTATTACACGCTTGTTAATGGGAAACGTCGAGCACCAGAGTCAAATAGACTGATAACATTGGAATGAGAGTATGGTTTGAACGTTGTTTGCTGCCTTTCGAGCGTATGCAACACCAATTACATGCATGTTGCTAAGAGAAATTATTGTTTGAAGAAAAGGAACACTGAATAGGCTTCAAGAGCAAATTTTTGTTCACCCATGTCTTGTGACATTGCTCTACCAACTAGGTTACCAATTACTTGCTTTTTAATGAGCTTTCCGAAATGAAAGCAAATGGCAATTTGCCGGAAGAACTGTTTTCTCTCAGTAGTGCATAAACCTGCCTAGCAAGACAAAAAACACTTCATTAAAACATCGAAAATCTCGTTTTACATAGGAATAAATGGGCTATATTTTTAGTACTTACAGAAAGAATAAGGATTTTTGAAAATTACTGATAATGCGATAGGTTTATCCTATTATGTTTCAGGCGCTTGTGTATTTTTTCATGTTATATTGCCACATGTGCTATGCAAGTTCTTTTGTCCTTGTTATAAAAAAATATATATTAATATCGAATATTATTTTTTTCGGTTATAAAATTTGAACTTTGTTGTTGTCTCTGCTAGGTTTTGTTGGTTTCTTTTTAATTTTTAATTTTGAACTATATTTGAAAGCGACCCCGGAGTAAACCGAATTATTTTTTTTACTTAAAAAAAGTGATTATGTCCTTAAGTTACATCTCATTAACGCATGAACATAACTTGAATAAAACCGCTCATGGTCTTCCTATTATCCAATTTTTCATCAGGGTAGATCAGGCTTCATAATTTAATGTTTTAAATTCTTCTTTTGTACATTATTTTATATTTTTTCCAAACTTCCATTACTTTTGGACAGTTTGCAAATTTACAAAAATTCTTAATTCTCCATTACATTATCACATGACAGGAATAAATAGGCTGGTAGAAAACTCAAAATTTCTAGAACTTTGCAGGATTTATCAAAAAATCTCAAAGTTCAAGACAATAAAATCGTTCAACAATTTTTTTCATAAAAATTCTTCCAAATTTTTGTCCATAAATCAAATGTAACATCTTTCAAAATACTTTGAACAGATGCATATCTAATCACATTTTTATCCGATTTACCTCTTTTAAATTATCGAATTAAAAAAAAACATAGTTGCAATAAAGGCTTATTCTGATAATCTACACTTGGAATTCGATTATTTCGACTTTCACTATCTTCCTGCTCTCCGATTCTCGTCCAAAAAAAACACTTTCAAATCACACGACTTTACACCGAATCTGAAGCGATTATAAAACAACTCATCGCGCCCCATTAGCAGCCCCCGAGCGAGGGAACATGATTTGCGCGGCGTGACGAAAAGGTCAACTGCTCCGGTTCGGCCCCCCACGGGTCGCGCCCCGGTAAAGTGGTTCAGTTTGCGAGCGAAATTGACCAAAATCGGACCGCGCGAAACGAATGGAACCGCCATTTATCTTTTTCGCACCTTCGCCATCCAATCGGGCCGCGCTATTTCGCTGACGCCAGATCGGGGCACCTGGTGGGGCGTGGGTGAGTGGGTGGCATTATCGTCGGGAGTTAAAAGTCGAGCTCGAAAATCCCACACTCGCATCAATTTCCGCACAATCCATTCGTCACACGCGCTGGGGCCGAGTGTCGCCAGCCCCGAATGGCTTCTTTGTGTGCGCGCCACAGTAGAGTAGGCCTTTCGCGCGGGTTTTCGTTTTCCTGCGGCATCAAATCAAAACGCACACACGCTCGCGGGGATAATTTACACACCAAAAATCAAAACATAATCGAAATCGACATTTTACACACTCACTTCGATATTGTTTCTCGAGCGCGCTCACCACTCTAGTCACGACTTATTTGTTTCCGGATTTTTTCGTTTCTGTTTGATGGTGGTTCTTTTTTTCGCGTATTTATTTTGCTCAGCCAAACAACACGACACGCCGCCTGACACGGAGATTGCCCTTTTTCGTTGCTGCTGTTGGATGTTGGTCTTGTCTGGAGACGGATCGAAACACAGCACACGCACCCGAACGGTTCTACGGCCAGTGGAAAACAACCCCGCGCGTTGGCTGGCTTCCCGAGCGGGCACGTTTTGGGGTGCGCGTTCGTTTTTCGTTGCCTCGCTCGGTCCTTCTCTCTCTCTCTCTCGCTCTCTCTGCGTCCGTTTGTGCTGGGACGCGAGGGTTCCGGCGGCGGAGTATGCGCACAGGCAGGCAGGCAGGCAGGTGCCGAACAGCGCCCGAACAGCGTCTCGGTTGCCTAGGGGATGGGAGGCATCCCTTTCGCTGCTCTGTTGTCTCCGTCGCACACATACCCGGCTGCTGAGCGAGACCCACTTCGAGCCGAAAAGGGGAGCCAGCGTCTTCGTGCGTTCTCCCCCGCCCGCGCATTTCCTTCCTGCCACCCGGGTTTCCTCGCTTCGGCGCGGATTCGCGCGAGAGCATAAAGAGCGAATATCGCGATTATCGTGCTTGCGGCGCGGATTAGATGCGCCCGGGAGCGAGATGGCACGATGGTTGCACTTTTGCTTGGCGTCCCCCCCTTCGGTGCAGCACTGGAGCAGCATTGCGATCGTTAACGACGGCGCGGGTCAACATATTGCTTTCTCATCTTTTTCCGTCCCAACCATGCCTCCCTTAAGATGACTCTTCTTAAGAGATGGTGATGATCGTTGCGGTCGCAGCTCACCGGACGGAGAAAAACAATTTGTCAAACGATCGTTTAAGATCGTGTCACATTCTTTCTTATCCCTTCGCCGGGAATGAAGTTTTCCCCCGTAAGGGATTGGGGTGGATTTGAACAAAGATGACAAGAACTGCCGTACATGGTTCCTTTTGTGTGCAAATTGTTTTTTGCAAAGTTGATGAATCGATTGGAATTTAAATATTTTTTAAATATTTTACTCACAAGTTGCATGTTTTTTTTTTAATATTTTTACTAATTTTGTTTATGTTTTCTAAAGCTTTTCAATGCTGATTAATTAATTTTAAATTATAGTGACGAAATATATTAACGAATACATATTTTATTTATTCTTCCTTCTGTTCAACCGGTACATCACAATAAATAAACACGCACACACGCTCGCGGGGATAATTTACACACCAAAAATCAAAACATAATCGAAATCGACATTTTACACACTCACTTCGATATTGTTTCTCGAGCGCGCTCACCACTCTAGTCACGACTTATTTGTTTCCGGATTTTTTCGTTTCTGTTTGATGGTGGTTCTTTTTTCGCGTATTTATTTTGCCCAGCCAAACAACACGACACGCCGCCTGACACGGAGATTGCCCTTTTTGCTGCTGCTGTTGGATGTTGGTCTTGTCTGGAGACGGATCGAAACACAGCACACGCACCCGAACGGTTCTACGGCCAGTGGAAAATAAAAATACATTTATTGACAAGGGGACTTTAAAAATAGGACAACAATATACAAAGCTTAAAAACAATCAAAACAAGTTTTTTGATAAGAGGGAATGTGTTAAATTAAATGCGAAACTGAATAAAAATAAAATTAATTCAAATCTTAAAAATTTATCTCCAAATATTTAGTTACTTTTTTAGTTATAACCTCCCTCAAACCTCCCTTCACAACACCAAAGAAGAAGAAGTACAGACAAATGCAACTGAAATGCATTAAAGCAGCTGAAAACTTTCGACCAGATTAACCCCTATTCTCTGCTTGCCACCTGAACAGCGCCACAATAGCAGAATAAAACGAGAGTCACAACGAGAAAGTACGAAACACCTCACGTGGCGTGAGGCGGAAGAAGTTTGCGTTACGGTTTGGAGACGTTGGGGAATGTCTTTGTCGCGCTGTTGACGCGAATGGTCCCGCCAAGGCATGTCTCAATGACCACCGTCGTCATATGCGCCGCTGTCCGTGCAGCCGGACTGGAGGTGAGTGCGAGGTGAAAAGTGACTATTACTTTCGGTGTATGTGTTTATTATTATTATTACTATCGCCGGTCTAAAAGTTCGGCCTGGTGTGTGCTACAAAAGGGCAGGTTCCTGACAAACCAACTCCCGGAGCCGATGGATGGAGCGATGGGATACGTGACTCTTTCGCACCCTTCCGATGCTGGTATGGAAGGGCGAAGCATAAATGCAAACATCCGTAGCATTGCGATGCCAACGGATGGGTCAAAATGTGTCCTCATACGATACGATACTCCCGCTGGCTTATGACTTGTAACTCTGGCACTGAAGTATTCATGTTCGATTCTTTTTTTCTGGACTAAAAGTGTCGAGTGCAGAGGAATAAATAGATATTCTTGAAGAATACCTACACAAGCGATATTTTAAACATTTTTTAAAAATAAAAATACATTTATTGACAAGGGGACTTTAAAAATAGGACAACAATATACAAAGCTTAAAAACAATCAAAACAAGTTTTTAATATTTTTACTAATTTTGTTTATGTTTTCTAAAGCTTTTCAATGCTGATTAATTAATTTTAAATTATAGTGACGAAATATATTAACGAATACATATTTTATTTATTCTTCCTTCTGTTCAACCGGTACATCACAATAAATAAACAGGAAGAATGTATTAATTGATTTGGTAATTTCAAATTCAATGTTTGTTAGTTTGAGTTGATACATTAAGTACTATAATAAACACTTGCAACCAATAAAATGGTGGAAATTTGTTATAATCTTCACTCGTTACTTATTTTGATATAAAAATTTCATAAAAAAGTGCCCTGTAGAGTTGGATTTCAATATGAATGAACTGATTCAATTCCTGTGACATTTGATTGACTCTTATCAAAGTTTTTGTTAGCTTATTTCATTACGTTTACGTTACGAGATTATCGTGAAGTTATATTACTTGAATAATAATAAGTATAGCTTTTACCATAAAAAGTTATTAGCTGAAGGGCTTTTAGTTGCGATCGTGAGTGCATTATGTTTTATTTAGGAGTATGTACTTAATGACAGCATTATGTACTTAATGACAGCAAGTCTAAAGTCTTATGATTAAAATTAAAACGGTCGAAAGAATTATATGACTGTTGTAAGCAAATAGAACTGTCTTGGTGCAGTAGAAAAATCATAGGTGGAGTTGAATCTAAAGTGGCTTTGGGCCAACAGGAATTTTGGCTATTTGGGTTTCCTCTAAGTGTATCAAATGATCTAAAAACACCTTATTGTAATTGAGAAAAGTCATCTGTTTGAATACAGGAATGGGGGGAAACAAATTCATAGTATTTTCAGCTATTGTTTATCTAAAACAGTCAAACTCATAAAGAGTTTCTTAAAAATAAGAGAAACACTTTTTACTTAAATTTGTAGATTAAAACTGGACTAAAAGTGTCGAGTGCAGAGGAATAAATAGATATTCTTGAAGAATACCTACACAAGCGATATTTTAAACATTTTTTACTGGCTGAAATATAATTATAATTTCCACCTGTGAGAAAAAAGGGTTTGAAGTGGTTATAATGTGTAGTTTAAAGATTGGCCTCAAACAAATCGATACAATTGCGTCATTGTAAGTTTTCATCCTGACATGTTAAACACAGTGGTGAAATGTGGAGGAAATGTCATTTCAAGAATAGGTGGAAGGATTTCAACATTGAGTGGGACGATTTCATCATTGAGTGGGACGAACTGTGGGAACTGTTCTAGAATGGATGAAAAATGCTGTAAGGAGCCATAGCATCTTTTAAAACTGTTTTATAATACAAATTTACTAGCTATTAACCCAGATTACGACGGTAAATTTTTAACTAGGTATGTATGAAACATACAGCATTTTTCATCCATTCTTGAACAGTTCCCAGAGTTACATTAATTCGTTACACCCAAATTTGAAATCGTTCCACCCATTCATGAAATGATATCTTGCAGGCACGGCTTCCAGGCTCTGTTTAACGTGTCAGATTGAATACTTACAACGACGGAATTGTATCAACTAGTTTCAGGTCGATTTTTGAACTACACATAATAACCACTTAAAGCATGAGTGGAACGATTTCAAGATTGGGTGACACGAATCCATAAACCTCTGGGAACTGTCCACGAATGGATGAAAAATGCTGTAACTTCCCCACAAAATGAACTTTGAGAATGCAAGGTTTCCTAACGTACTACCTGCTCCTGAAGTTCCTGAATCTCTGCTATTCTATGATTTGTAGGAGGGAAATCGAAAAGAAAAACTGCCTCCAGCCAGCCAGCCGGATGGTTTATGGATGGCTGTTGTTATGTTTTTTTTTTCAAACTAATGAGCAAAAATTCTTTCCAGACGCCCCAAAAACAAAGTAGCCACTGCACACCCTGTATCAAGATCGCACGTGCTGGACATAAAATCAAAGCAAGCCGAAAGTTGGTGGGCTGGTTGGTGGGACGATCGCAACATCGTCGTTTCGTTTGAAGCGTTTCCCGCCGTGCTCAGCATACGCCATCGAGGAACACCGTCGAGACGGCAATATTTTGGCGTTCCGCGTCTGGAAACGGCCGTTCTCCCGGCACGCTTTGATGACAACTAAATGTTTCTTCACACGGTTGTGTATGTGTGTGTCCATGGTGCTTCATAACGGTTATTGGCATAAAGAAAAAAAGCTTTCCATGAGGTGGTCCACCCATGAGACTGACGGTTCTTCAACTAAACCGGAAACGGTTTGCTTCGTTTGATCCCGGCATCAAAGGATTTTGTGAGGGTGTATGTGGGTGTGTGTTGGAATGTTGGAATAGTGCAGTAAGATACAGCCAATACGTCTGTCTGGCTGAAATATAATTATAATTTCCACCTGTGAGAAAAAAGGGTTTGAAGTGGTTATAATGTGTAGTTTAAAGATTGGCCACAAACAAATCGATACAATTGCGTCATTGTAAGTTTTCATCCTGACATGTTAAACACAGTGGTGAAATGTGGGGGAAATGTCATTTCAAGAATAGGTGGAAGGATTTCAACATTGAGTGGGACGATTTCATCTAACTGTGGGAACTGTTCTAGAATGGATGAAAAATGCTGTAAGGAGCCATAACATCTTTTAAAACTGTTGTATAATACAAAGTTACTGGCTATTAACCCAGATTACGACGGTAAATTTTTAACTCAGTATGTATGAAACATACAGCATTTTTCATCCATTCTTGAACAGTTCCCAGAGTTACATTAATTCGTTACACCCAAATTTGAAATCGTTCCACCCATTCATGAAATGATATCTTGCAGGCACGGCTTCCAGGCTCTGTTTAACGTGTCAGATTGAATACTTACAACGACGGAATTGTATCAACTAGTTTCAGGTCGATTTTTGAACTACACATAATAACCACTTAAAGCATGAGTGGAACGATTTCAAGATTGGGTGACACGAATCCATAAACCTCTGGGAACTGTCCACGAATGGATGAAAAATGCTGTAACTTCCCCACAAAATGAACTTTGAGAATGCAAGGTTTCCTAACGTACTACCTGCTCCTGAAGTTCCTGAATCTCTGCTATTCTATGATTTGTAGGAGGGAAATCGAAAAGAAAAACTGCCTCCAGCCAGCCAGCCGGATGGTTTATGGATGGCTGTTGTTATGTTTTCCCCTAAAAAAAATGTACATACACTTTTTTTGCCTAACCGGGGCGCGTTATTATTACCTTTTATTTCATCTTCTGCTCGGGGGAGAAAAACCCCGAATGAACAGGGAAATATCCCCAGCAGCGTTGCGTGTAGGTTTCGGTTTGTTTTTTCGAACATATCCAGCGACGCTTTACTCTCTTCCCTGTCCTTTTCTATCCATCTGTCTCTCTCTCTCTCTTTCTCTCTGCCTCTTGGTCGTGCGTTCATGATCCATTCATAGCCGGTGGGCTTAGTTGGTGGGTCGGTGAGACGTGTTACAGATTCTTACTATTACGGCACAACATCCCGCTTAACATAACACAGTAGTAGTTCCTGGCAGGCGCATAAAGATGATGTTGATCATGCACCGGGAAAGGAAAAATAGGCAAACAGCGTAGGAATTAAAACAAGCCAAACGGCACGGATCAAACGGTTGCCATGAACAAAAAAAGGAACATGCAGGAAAAAACCGAATCTGTTGCGCTGTGTTCCAGGAACATCACCGACCGAGATTACAGGGCGTGTGCTGTAGCGATCCATGCCTTCGGGGCCATTCTTGCGGACAGTGCGGCTGGAAGTTTATCATTCGGAACGAAACGAGCGAAGCAAACGGATCAGCCAGTGTGAGACATTCGAACGGGAGACGGTTCGAAGTTGATAATTGCGTTAAATTGAGGGTTTCGCAACTTGTTGACATTTGACATGATATTCTCAGTGGATTTGGATGCTAATGTCATTTGACATTACAACAAGGCAGTGGCAGATGTTAACGGTTGACTTTGTGCCATCTAGTTTGAGTAATTGCTTGTTTGATTAAATGCTGTGTTATGTGTATGTTCTCCTTTAATACTTTTCATTTAATTACTCTCGCATGCATTCGGTAACTGATAATTAACAGTGTATTTCTTTGTTTTATTTTTTTTTAGTTTTGAGTTATGTCATATTGGATCATTATGTTTTATGTATATTTTTTGTTACTTTTTTATCTGCTATAGCCGCACTATTTTGCAACTACCTTTATTAAACCAGAATGTTATGACTTTATTGTGTATAATATTCCTATTTATATATTTTTTATTACGTGCATTCTGGATTTGTTTTTGCGCATTTACTTTGCCTTATGTACTCTTTCTTTTTCTTTTTTATAATTATTTATATTTTCCGTGTATTTATCAGGGAAAATTTGATTGTTGATATATTTTGCTCATTCATTGTTGTTCTCAATTACATTGTAATTTGACATGATGGTTGGCCCAAAATAAAATCTCTAGCAGCCTAGCCTATTAACTATGCTAACATTGTACACAAAAGCGTTATATTCGATTACTCATAATGAAAAAAAATAATAATACAACAACACGAACAGCAAAACAAAAACGGCAGAACTAACCCTACATCTTGAATAAATACTGAACTAATTCGGTGTGCAAGTGCACACATTAGTAGATTTAGGAAGTATACGAACTGTTTATATATTATAGGGCCAGCATCACAGAATACTGACGATGTAAAATCAGTCTATAGAAAACTAAGATAAGAGAAGAACCATAAGAACTATACCAACCATAAGAGAAGAAAAAGGACCATAATCCAAGAGCTATCGAACATGGGAAGGAGATTTTAAACATTTTCATCTGAGTTTATTTTTGTGTTTCATTCTCATCTCGGTTTTGTTGTGTTTGGAATATTTCATATTCTATGACCGTACACCCTAACGCCTACTTTAATCTGAGGTAATCACAGTGCAGTGGCCACCATCGGCTTTCCTGCGAATAACTAATAATTGCATACGAGTTTCTCTAGTGCGTGTTAAATGCAACCAACAATCGCTCCGTTGGTACCGTAATGGACGGAGCGTTCATGAAAGTTAATGGCAGGTCGGATTAGCAGGTCGTCCGTTCCCCCGAAGGACTTAGTGTGAAATGTTCCCTGTGCCTTCACTTACCGAAAACCCGCTTATAACAATCATTTCCCTGCAGGAACCATTCTCCTCCAATGTTCTCGCTGGAAGGTTTAGAGGAAGCGACGACTAAATGCTCGTATAAGACATTGTCTCCACCGTCCCTGGCTAGGAATGGTTTTGCAGCACTCGTGGTGATGGGATGTTTGGGTTACTTCTTTTTAACTGCCCGGAATATGTCGGAAGCGAGGGATCAAGCTAGGTCGGGACCTTTCCTTGCCCACCAACCGTTGGGTTGTCCTGCCAGTAAGCCTTAAAATACACAACGCAGCGCCACAAACCAGAACCAGGAACTTAACTGTTGCTCGTAAAAGCTAAGCACTTGCACAAGGGAGCAAGGTGAAGCTTTGTTGCCCTTTGTTCTATTATTAATTGCCCATTGCGTCGGTAGTATTTGCATAGTCTTAGTTCGGCGTCTTGGAAGCTGATTAAAGCCATTTAAGCGCTCACGTTCAACAGCGGCAGATACCGTCGGCTCAAATGCTTGCTTTAACTTGGATGGAGCGAGTGTTTGCTTGTGACTTAATATTGAAAACCAAGTTTCAGACAAGAAACATATATTAGAGAGGATATTTAGGTTTTGTTTTGAAGGGAATGTTTGTTCATTCCATCATACATAGCAACCTGCGGTAATAACACATCTTCAATTGTTTTGCTGAAAGATTTTTCGTCTTTTTCTTAAGATCTATTTATATCATCATTGCCGGACAGTCAGTCAACGATAATTGAAAAATTAATTTTAAACCAATAAATAATTGAAAAATGAAATTAAATGAAAATTAAATCGAATCACAATCAACATCTTGTTGTAATACAGGGAGCGTTCGAGTCTTATGTTTATAGTAACGGTTCTTAAAACTACTAACGACCAAGTTAATAGAACCTGTTTGATGATCATTTGTCGTACTTTCTCACCACATTGCTATCTACACTTGACTCTCTTGCCAGGCACTCGTGAAGATCATACATCTAGCAGCGTACGATCCCTCTCCAACCATAGCCTGGCAAGGATGCAACCGTAAATAATACCGCATCAAACGGAAATCAACCCTTTCAGCTGCAGTTGCTGACCACACACATTACACACACGCAGTAAGATTTAATGCATCATCGTAAAACAATTTATTGCGCGCATAGAGACGGTCGGGCCGCTTTCGGCACTTAACAAATGGCCACCTCCAGCACGGAGGCTTGGCCCAAGTGGTCAATTAAATAATTCATCCATCCCCGATGCAGACCACGATCGATTACATGCGTCATTGGCGTGCAGCTGGAGCAGGCTCTCCGCGCAGCACAATTAAAGATGGTCATCGGAGCGACCGGAGGATCATCCTGTGCGTGGGGATCAACCGACGGTGCAATTTATCGCGGTCTCAGTGCAAAATTGAAGTACGGCAAGATCGTTTAATGGACGGTTTGCGGGAGGTATTCCTCCGAGAAAATATGTCTTGGCCAGCTAATGCGTCGTCAGGTTAGGGAAGAGAAAGGATGGCAGATAATGAACGATTTCGCGCGTGTGTTGCTGTGTGTGATTTGAGGGAAAAGTGTAAGTTAGATTAGCTCAGTTGAGCTGCCGATAGACACACTTGCAGTGTGAACGATTAATTGTCTTAGATAAATCTTTTTTTTTGTAGATAATTAATTGACTCATTTTAATGATTAATCATACCACCAAGAATTAAAATTCATTTAAGAAAATATGTTGTTAAGTTGTTTTGGATTGTGCCATGATATTGGTAATAACAACAAGGTTGTTTTTTTAACCAAATAAAAAAACAAGATAAACGTGGAACAATAAACAAAACTAACAACAACCATACGCAGAACGAATAATCACTATACACTAAACGAATAACGGATCTATCCGTCTCTAGTAACAAATATGTTATTTTAGTTTTTTTGGTACAGTTTTGAATTTTATTCGAATTCTTTACTTTTTAAACCTTGCTGATGACTGGTAAATAGTAGTTTTGGGTAAAACTACATTACAAGACTCGTACTAGCAAACATGCATTATATACTTTATATACAAAACAACATTGGTTTTTCGTGATGTAAAACGAAAAGATAAAAAACTACAAAGAATTACAACATTACAACGATGAAAAGAAATGGTTAAAGCCAAGAAAAAGTAAAAGTTCAAAGTAATCAAACAAATCAAACATGAAAATAAGTAAGATATGAATAACGAATAAATAAAATTACGGACTAGATATTGATGTTCCCATGTTAATAAATCCATTTTTAAAACAGACTAACCATATTACCAAATCACTGAAATATAAATGGAATCATTTCGTTACCCTCATTCATGAACAGAATTTCACATATTAATGAGAAACTTCTTTTTTGTCTAAGATTTTTTTTAAATTTACTGTTGCTTGACTGAATATCCTCTCAAGGTTTCCATCTTCCATTCAATCGCTTCATTTTTTTCCATTGTTTCACGCCGTCTTTTATATTCCGCTAACCAACCAGTCGCTGGGTCGGCCGATCCTTGCTCTGCCGGAGCACAACGTTCCATCCTGCTCCAGCACATCCAACGCGCGGTTCCTCGCGTACCTAGTGAAATCCTTCGTCTCACGCTGCAAATCCTTCGGCGGGTCTGCGAGCATGTCGCCGCAATAAGTGGGTTTCCGTTTTTGTTCATTTCTGTTCTCTCCCTTTCCCCCCTTTCGCATGAGAACTCCATGACTCAATGATGTGCGCGTTGGTGCGCCTTCGAGCACGCCCGGTACTTCAGCGCGAATAACGAGTACGCGAATGACGAAGGATGATGTGTCTGTCGTGGCGAATCCGGTGGAAAGAATTAAAATGAGAACACAAATGGGGCCCGGCTGGCAGCAGCCATCCTAAGCGGAAATCTCTTCTTACAATTGCCACATCCACACACCACACACACTCACACACGTGTGCACCATAACGTGTGCACTTACGGGTGTCCTGTGTGAGGTTAATCGCGCACAGCAGGCCATGAGCAGGCTAATGATGGCGGGCGATGGGGTTTTCTTCAGGCAGAAACGAGTTAAAAGCAGGGGGTACTCGAGCGCCCGCTGCTTATGGTTTTATTGGTTGATTAGGCACTTCATCATCCCCTTGGGCCGGCCGCTCTCTCCCGTTCCCGCCCCGACGGCTGGGATCGCGTGTCGCATAATGCACCGCATAGTGCACCGCACCGGATAAGCGTGCACCGGAGTGGCCACAAAATGGGCCACAAAGGCAAAAATCTCCCAAGAGGACGGTTGTTCCGCCCCTCGGCGCGGGGTTTTGGCCTTTTGTTGCACTCCATTTCCCGGGTGGATAAGGAAATGAAAATTAAAAACCGCATGCGGAGTGAAAAACGGACAGATTTAGCTTATTTTTTTTAGTCGTAACGATAACAGACAACGTTGGCGTTATTTAGGTTGATGAGTTTTAATTGAAAGATGGAGCCTTTATAATCCTGTTAGGATTCGTTTTTTGCGAAAAAATAATTAAAACAATTTTTGTTATCGGTGATGTTTGTTATTATTGTCTGTGCCTTGTTTCAGCCTTGATTTGTTATCTATGTTTTTTATAAGTTTTGAAACATGATCCAAACAGTAATCATTGTTTTAAATATTCAAAATAATTGCTTTCATAATCGTCTTGTTTAAAAGCGTAAACATGCATACAATTATGACACCAATAATGCCTGGACGTTGAGTACATTGAGAACAAATATTCACCCACATGTTCGATCATAGCAATCATCGGATATTGCAAATCCTAAAATCATCACAGCAACCTGCGGGATGACATAAAAGCAGTTGAAGGCGTAGAGTTGATTCGTTCTGAATGTAGTTTTAGAGGAGAAACAAATAAAATAATAGTCCAGATATACCGGACACAGCGAACTGGCGACGAGGATTCAAGAACCACTCAAATAGGATGCCGAATGTAAATCAAAATCTTCAGCGAGTAATTTTAGAGATGGTGGAACTCCTGCATAAGTT
>KZ068826.1:33341-44092 GCA_002091845.1 Anopheles cracens
GCTTGCTTTAGACGATACATTGAAGTGATACAGTGATGATACAGTGTTGCACCTATTTTTAAATTAAGGTCAAACATTCAGGTTCAAATAATGTTATTTTTAAGATTCATGCAAGCTCAACGTTGGAGCACCAGCTATTTATTTAGAAATACAGAGAATGTGTCGTTCGAATAGCGATTGCACGGCATTCTAATGGCAATGCGTTGCTAATAAAACATTTTCTCTAAATACAACTCTTTCAACCAAATATCACCAACAACACAGACAGCACAGGATAAAGCGAATCCGTGTGAGGAAATGTCCTTACAACAAATTTGTACACAACGCACGACAATACCAATACCAAACCGTTTGATGTTTAATCATCTGTCTCAAGCGTTTAACAGGAAACAAAAATAGCTAAACATGCATTGCTATGCTAATTGGTAGCAGTAATTTGTGCAGTACACTGCCATCAGTAAATAAGCAGATCCACGTATGATAGACTTGTAGTATCGATTAATTTCCGATCAATAAAACATATTTTGTCAAAGACATAATAGTTGCAATACTATGATAACGATTAATTTTGATGAGGTAGCAAATGATAAACAAATCAACGAAATTAAAATTAAACGAAAAGTCGGACTACTACATGGTTTGACTAATATTAGCAAATTAACTTGTCAAGACTATATTAAAAAGTATAAAATTACCAAATGTGTCGAACAAAATGTAGCGCAGCAATAGGCTTTAATTATGCAATAGCCCCTCGAAAGATATTTTTTATACCAGAACTACAACTGGGATTATCATGTTGTTATCTTAATTATTAATTCGGAATAGTCTGATGGCTCTTAATGTGACTTGTGGGACCGTTTAAAGACCGTTTAAAAAAAAGTAGCAGACCACCGTATACCTACCAATGTACAGGAAAAGGATGGGTACAAATTGGGCAGGAAATATGTAGAATCTTAGTGTACCCAGACGTAGACATGTAAAAAAAACCTTTGCCATATGTGCAAAGTACACAAAAATCTAACGCAAAAGCAGGACAACTCTACCGTAAAAAGGTGTCCTGTTGTCCGTTTGGGGTACTGTATTTAAAAAACATGCTCAACATGCTCTATTCAATAAGATAAAAGCATAATTTTGCTAACCGAACAAACAATTAACTCTACTCATTTTTGAAAGGAATATGCATTTATACATTGATAACTGTTCAAATATGTTCAAATATGTACATAGGGTAGAACGGTTAATTGAAGAAATGTGGCAAAAGGAAGAATATTGATCTGATACGGTTTATTTAAGAGCCAAATGGCGTAGTTTTGACATCCATTAATAGCTAATGTTATTTTACTAATGCAATCGCAGTTTTCAGTTTACGGTTCCCAGCATTTAATTCGAATTTCTCGAACCGTCAAAGGCAACGGCGATCAGCACGCGACTTGGCCATGGTGCAATGAATCACGAACAATCGCAACGTAACAGGACGTAACAAACGCAATGTTGTCCCTGTTATAAAATGAGCTGAATACATTATTCGATTCTTCACCGCGTGAGTCGTTCACCGTTTGATCGATTACTATCTGCTGCCCTTGTCGTACAAGAGTCAGTAACAAACAACATACATTAAAGTAAAACAACAGGCGCAACAGTTGCCGATGGTTTGGTGGCATTTAAAATCAAGCCAGTATTTAATGAGATTCAATTAATATGCAAACTATGCAAATTGTGCAGCGAATGTGACAAAACAAACAACCCGACGTATGTTTCCAACTAATTGAGTGTGTTTTTTTTACGTACAGTTTCGTGTCACAATAAACTTTCTAACTTTTAACAGAACTTTCATGGAAATTTACAACGTAGCTATATTCGACTGCGACTTACCTGAGGTTCTTGGCCGGTTGGTTTCGTTTTCGATTTGATGCAATATTCTTCTAGCGTAAGTGGTACAATGATGCCTTCTTTCTCTGCCTCAGCCTTCGCGGCCTGTGCTTGTCGTCTAAAATTCAAAGGACGGACCGAGAACGGGATGTTTAAATCCAAACCGCACACATTGGCTGGCGCAGTGTTTGTGCCATTGCGTGCTCTCTACGATTCCCTACCTAATTATGTTTGGATATTCATTGTCCTTGCCGTGCGAATCCCGCCATCTCCGGTACATGACGGACGCATCGACGTTTGCTGGCGAGTAGGTGTTTGGCTCGTTGAGCAAGGAAATCACGGACAGCAGGATGGTTCGCACGTTCTGCGTTGGGTTCCATCGTTCACAGGGCAGCTCGCCGCTCTGCGGATCGTCAACTGGCGGGTGCAGGATCGATATGCACAGATCGCCGTTCTAAAAACGATAAAAAGGTCAAACGATTAGAAAAAAGAGCTCGCCGACTGCACTGCTAATCAACTTCACTTACCTCGTAGACGTTCGGGTGCCAAACTTTTGTCAGAAATCGTATCGACGGCGGAGAGTACGGATAGTCGGGAGGAAATTTCATGTGCGCCTGTGAAATGTAAGCAGCAAAACAACCACGATTAGAAAGGTGATGGTTATTTCCCGTTTCAATCGCCCCGTTCAAAACAACTGTCGATGAATATGATGAAACCGAATCAAAACAATGGTTTGCAAACTTCGTACGTGAGGTTTCCTCTCTACCCCTACAAAGTTCGCACACGTGCGAACTTGCAATCGTGGAACATATGACGCGCAAAGCGACCGATTGATAACGAGACGCTCGAGTCTGGATTAGGCGTGCGTTTATGGAACGGGCATCAAGAAGAGAACTCGCTGATTCGAACACACACGCCGAATGTACACTTGAGTTACGGCGCATGTTGGGTGCACACTTTGCTTGTTAAACAATGGAAAGCTTTCCCCGCTTATGCCGGCGGGAAATGATGCCAACACGCGTAATTGTGGAAAATGGCTAAAACAGCATTGGCACTTTAAGCTGAATTGAGTTCTGTTGTAAAAATTGTGTAAACAACTGCTTGAATATTTCGCAGGATTATTTTTTGTTGTTTGATAATCTGGAACATACTCCGGACTTTTTGGACTTTTTGTCTGAATTTTAGATAATTAAAATAATTATTTATTTTTTGTTTTCTGTCTTTCTTCATTTTGGTTCTGCTAATCCTGTTTTTGCTCCTACATGTACTGGTATTGCTTATTTGTTCTTATCAGCACCCCGCCGTTCTGCACACCCCACTTCGCGAATAAACAAATCTCCCTTTAGCATTTTCAAGTCCTTGACTTACAAAGCGACAATGCAGAGGGCAATAATATTCTTTTTTTATGAACGCTCGCGCTCAGCCTTAACCTTAAGTGCATTCGACACAGTTGGAGTCGATCATAACCTCGCAGCAGTACACCATCAGTCCCAGATAAGCAACTCGCACGTACTCATACGATGCGATAGCCGCTATCATCCATCCTCCCAGCAGCACGAAATGTAGCGCACGCCCTCGCGATCGATTATTGCCGGTTATCGCAATGCAAAACGACAATATTGCGAAGACGGGGGAAAAACGCACACACTCGGAAGAGGAAAGGAAGCAAAAATGCTGTTCCGGAGCTATACTTGAGCGCATTCGCATGCATATGCCGATGACAACACAGCCAACGCTGCTGTACACGACCCAACGGCAAGGAAGCCAGCACCGCGCCGGGGGAAAAGCCCCCGCCAAGAAGGAAAACGGAAAGCGAGAAAAATACAGCCAACCAGAATAATCAATTAACGCTCTAAAAATAGGCCCTATTTTAGCGGGCTCGCGAGCACCACGTTCGTTAGTGAGCAGGCACGATGGCACTGTAATGGGCGGCGTGTGCGAGAAGTACCCGCCAACTATCTTATGACTATATCGAGCGACTCTTTCTAGCAACAAACCGAACAGCGGACCAATATCACGATGGTGTTGGCAACTGTGTGATTAAAAATGTTACACTTCCGCCTCTGGCCCCCCCGTCATCGTTCCCCGTACTTCCTTCTTTGCTTGGGGGTAACAAACACGACGAAAACGACGAGGACAACGACGCTGCAGGCAGGCAACAAGTACTGTTTGCTTACACACTAGAGGAGTTTGTGTTTGGGTTTTTATTTTTTGTCTGACAATTTGGCTCACTGTTCCGTGTACACCGATAAACAGGTGCACAACTCGGTGGCCAGAAATCAATCGAATTTCATCAAAGCGATCGCGTCGTGGTCAGCATTCGGCTGCATGATTATATATAGCTGCAAACGGAAGATCCGTGGCGTGAAGACTTAAATGAAACATTCGTCTTACGCGGATTCTATGGCATCGTGGGCAAATAATCAGAACCATTTTAAGAATTGCATCCTAATATAGCATATAAGGGACAAGACTTCAGAACAGCAGTAGTATCATATTATTAGCAATATTTTTGACATAGTAGCATTTGTTGACATGGGTACTTCATCCACTAATGAAAATATGCTTTGTCCATGAGAGTATACATTTTTCAACATGATAATTACGATCATCTATTGAATACTAGTTACCCATTATAAGGATTTTTGAAATCTGCACAAATTTCAAATCAATATTGTCTTTTTTTATCGTGGCCTTCATTATGGGACAAATCACGATGAAACGTTCGATTGGATTCATTGAATGACTCACTAGGTATCACACGGAAGTCATCGTAAGATAGCATTGAATTTTTGTCCATACTGTGTTGATCGGTAGAGGCTGACACATAGTATGACCTACTGGTGCGTTTATGGTTGATTTGAAGGGAATTTCCTCACTTTTCCCATGCCATTAGCATTCATAACAAACACAAAACAAACACAAACTTTGCCACAAATTCTATAGAAAACATAACATGATAGGGATAATGCTTTTGGTCGGTTTGCCTTAAAATGCGCACTGTAAAAACTTCTAAATTAGTCATAGATTACCGCAATTATTTTGAATCAATGTAATCATATCAGTAAATGGTCTGGCCTGGTCATATGTTTATACTTGATTTTTAACTAATTAGTGAATCATCACGCCAAATAAATTAATCTGAATTTTTAGTTTAGAGAGTGATGTATCTCAACGATTCATCACTCTTTAACTTCTAACCGATAAGGACAATGTTTATTCGAACATGACCAAAATTTCGGTTACTACACCAAGTGGTAGTGGACCACGCCATATGTAAGTGCTGATGAATTAGGCCAATAGAGACTGGGAACAGTTCCGGAGCTACAAGCAGCAGGCACTGAGATTATGGTTTATATTCGCTTTCACCTCTCTGCTTCTCCTAATCGTTAGGCGGATTCCTAATATTTGAAGCATCAATAAGCTTTCAAGATTCTAATGAATCTCCAAACAACAATTTTTGGATCTTCAGTTCAGCTTCATTTCCGGGTTCAGCTAAGCAAACGAATATGAAGAAAGCACAACCAAAAAAAGGCTATCATATTCCATGAAATTTATGTAATTATAAAAATAATATGTTCCTAAAACGTACCAATCAAACAATCGCACGTCTTAAAACAACAAATAACAAAGCTATTGAATCTTGCAAAGAACAACAAATTCAAACTTTAATTTACTACTCATGATTGCCAGATTGCCAGTAACCAGATGTTCAATCAGCATTGAAAGAGCTATTAATTGCCAAACAAAGTCAAATTTGTATAACACGAAAAGTGCTCTAACTCACAACACTCATCCGGTTGCGTTAGGCAATGGCGACGAGTGCGATCATACATAAAACTCACCAGTGCCAGAGCCTACCCAACATAAAACTGACCCCACCTGGGCGCGCGTATCGAAGCCGTGGGAAGCCGAGGCATTACACAAGGCGTACATACCACTACCAGAGGCAGGCAGTTAGACGATGAAGCCTACCACCAGCGTACCATAACGAGAGTGAGCCCTACTAGCGGTGCCCTCTAGCGGCGTAGTAATGCTGCTGATGGTGGTGGGGGATAAGAGTTAAACGACTTCAGGCAACGCAACACGCGCTGCTCGTCGTCATCGTCGTCGTGCCTCAAGGTTGTCGGTGGCAGTCGGCTAGTGTTCGATCGTGCACGATAATTCGCATTCGCGCAAGCACGATCGCCGAACACGTCTGTGGGAGATTGCGCGGAATAGCACGCTAGTGTAACTTGCTACCCGTGTCTTTGTTGTGTTGTGGCAGCTAAATGTTTCCTTTTTTGGATAACTCTCTTCGGAGCGAGTGGCGTTTCAAGAGCGCACTATAAAATGTTGAAAATCAATTCCCTTCCATTGTGACACGGTCCAGGGAAGGACGGACCGGACACACCGGATGAGCGAAATTCCTTTCGCAATGCAGCAGCAAACGATGATTCATTTACGATCGTGTCGACTCGGAGTTATTAAAAGAAAGAAAGTGTTCTTTCTTCATCACTGTGACGATAACCTTGTACGTTGCCGTGTGTTAGGTGCGTACGGCTCCTCAATGCCAACCAAAGCACAAGCAGCGCGAGGCGCGTGCAATAAACCGATCCAAAAGGGCACGTGCAACAGCTTTAGGGGAGAATGGCGAAATCGCTTCCGATCGCCGCTTTTCCACCGGTCACGGCCACTTTCCCAACACGTTCCCGGGCTCACCTTGAAGTAGCCACCCTGGTAGAGTGTGTCCGGCGGTCCGAAGATGGCCACCTCCCACTCGAACAGATTATCCTCGTTGAGCAGCTTCACGCGAAATCCTTCGACCGGTTCCTCCTGCAGGCTTTTGTACTCCAGGGACAGGGCGCGCACGGCCGAACTGGACGGTGTAGCAGTCATCTTGTATGTGTGGGTGTGTGAGAGAGGGGTTTGTCCTTCTGCCCCTAAATCGAGAGGAAGCTAATGCTTCACCACTGAAGATCCTTCCCTCGGGAACCACCGAAACCCGCGTGCCGATAATTCGAGCGCACTCGCACTTATCTCCTGCGCTGACCGCAGCACAGACCCGACTGCCGGCTGCCCCGGGACCGCTCGGGTTTTCCGCGGAAAGTCCGAACGCGCGATTGATTCACTCTCGAAATAAATTGACCGATTCACTTCCGCCCGCGCGCCGTGTTCTGCCAAGATCGTTTCTTTATGATGACCGAATGGTTTCCTCCCGTTGGCGCCCAGATGTATCGTCGTAACGCGGAGGGGGGGTCTCTCGGTGTATTTTGTATATTTGCTCCCTTTATGTCTGCCGTGGTCTATCTAAAACGAGATCAATGTCACGAGAGGATGGAGAGAATTACATTCAAGTGCATCACAATGCGTTTGATCTTCTTTTTCTACTGCAACAACCGTCCCATTTTCCTACATTTTCCTTGCCCGGGTGGCCCTCGTTTTTTTTGTCGTGTGGACGAATCTGGGAAGGGAAACAAAGAGATTTGTTTTCCATACTCACAAGCACACATAAGCGCGGCGAGGCGGCATTCGAATTCAGGTGATGGAAAATGTAGGAAAATGATCCAATGCAGATGGGGATGCACGTCTCGGCTGCGATTCTGGGGGCCAACCGTGCGAAAACGGTACCGATTTCATCGAGCTCAAGGCTGCGCTAGGTCGTGAACGAGAAAAATGCACCTCGAAGTCAGAATCCACGGGGAACGAAAAAAGGAAGCAATGCCCCAACGGAAAAACCGTCATCCCCGTCACCGTAATCTCGGTTGATTTGGTGTTCCTCCGTGTCCCTTTTTCCACCAAGCGCTCTGTGTGTACTGCGATGTGCTGCTGCTGCACAAACACGGTCCGTGTGCGCGAAATAAAAATAAAAACAATGGCGGACATTTTACCTGCTGACTTGGTCGCGATGGATACGCTCGTACTCTCGCTTTCTCTCTTGCTCTAACGGAACGATGCGATGCTGTGCGTCACTGCCGAACTGCTGGTGTTTGTCTGCTCACTCGCACGCTCTGCTCCCGCACCCTTGCAATGGCTGTGTTTCCGCGTGTGGATGGATGGATGAATAGAAAACGTAGCTCCGGGGGGTTTTGTTGGTGGAACACTTCTCCCGAAAAGGATGATCGATCCAACTGGTGCACTCTCGCCCGCCACAAAGCACACAGGGAGGATGATTCTGTCAGCCAGGTGAAGTTTATTTCTCTACACAACACGTCGCCTCTTTGCTGTGTGACTCGACGCTCGCTTTCGCAAGGATTGCACAAACCGAGGCACACACGCGCGCACACATGCACAGCCACACACGCAAACGCACACCCTGCGCTATTACGCTTTGCACACTGTTTTTGTCGTGTGGTGCTCTTGCAGCCTATACGCACGCACACAGGCACACTTCCGGACTGGTTTTTGCCACACGCACGCACTCGCAGGCACACGAAACAAACGACCTCGAAGGCGCAACAACACCGAGCGCTGTGTGCCGTGCAGCAACAAAAGAAAAACTCGCACAACACCCCCCACAAGGAAGAAACTTGCCGTACCTGGGGTATGCTCTGTTCGTTCGCTCACCAAAAACGGAAAACAACACACGTATGAAACACACGAGCAAATTTTGGCAGCACTCGGACTCGGAATTTTGTTCACTTCTCGCTCGCTAATGGGGGTTTTTCAATTTTTCTCGCAATGCATGCGACACACGGGCTCACGCGGACCGAAATGGAAATTGTTTTTTGTTCTTCTTTCTTCGTCGAAGGAAAAAATGAACAGTGTGTCTGCGCGTATGTGTGTGAAGCGGGCTTTACACGTCTATATAACGACCTGAGAACCAGGTGGGACAGCTGTCAAAGTTCTCATTTGGCCATTCTCGCTTCGATCGTACATTGCAGGAAAACTCGAGGCGAGAACGCTGTCGAACCGAATTGTATTTTGATCAAAATTATTTGGAGTTTGAAAATTATAGTTTTTTCAAACAAAAATCCTTGTTTTCATACTGAAAAATATTAAACATGTAAACATGTGCGTATAAACATACCATAAGGTTTGGTCAGCAAACGTCAAACGACAACGCTCGATAGTAGTACGTGTCTGGATATATAATAAACTGAATGATAATCGTCATTCGAAGATTGGCGGACAAACGGAAAAGACGATATTTGGTTTTCTTTGTGCTATTTAAAATGTTTTAATTCATTTTAAATAGTAGAATTTCTGAATTTTGTGAGGTATCGCGCATGGTACCGCGCTTCTGTTCTCGCTCGGTAGCGAGAAACCCGTTTCCTCGTACGTAATGAGAAGCAGGCGAGAAACCCCGTCGTTTGACGTGTCGCTAGGTCTTCTCGCATTGTTCTCAGGTCGTTATACAGACATGTAAAGCACGCTTGAGAATACTTTTCTCGGAAACGCCTTCCCTTCCTTCCGATGGCAGTCGTTCGATTTATTTTGACAACAACCGAACGTCGGGTGCTCTGACAGACGGATGACATTTACCACCCAACGACGTAACACCTCGTAACGCTCGAACGGACCATCGTTCGACAGCCGAATTATTCAGCCTACTAGGCCTATTAGACATGGTGTTTTTGGATGGAATATGCAAGGTCCCTTTAGGGACCAGGTTGTCGCATTGTTGCTGTTTGTTGGTTTTGTAATTTTGACAATTTGGTCCAAAATCGTGCCGTTGCGATATGGTAGAGCAAATCAAAACAACCGTTACATCAGAGCAAAACGTAAACAAATCTGACAGTTTGGTCCAAAAAGAATCTTCCCCGATGAGCTGTCAAAATACATGGGATGCATCGACCTCCTCTGTATCAGACCTTGGGAATATGCATGGAATTTTCTGTCAAAATTTATTCCGTCGCAGCTTTTGACAGAAAACACCCTGCCGTGTGTGTAATCGCGGTGTACCGGAATAAAAGTGGAATTTATGTCATTTGGTCTCTCCGCAGTTTAAAATGACGGTTAATTTAAACAAAATTTAGAAACATATCACACGTATTGGGTTTTTGAGAGATACATCACAATATTTGTATTTAGATGAAAGAACTAATAGGAGTCATAAAATTAAAAATTATTTAATCGTTTTTGTATGTTCAAATACAAATAGAACACAAAGCCAGCCTTCACAAGCGACGAAGCGGCAACTTTGTCATAACACGTTGAGGCAAGAGGAGCTTTCTGGAAAGGCTTTGTGTCGTTACGATTTTTTGAGAATTGCTGGATAGTACGCATTGTAAGGAATGTGGTTACATGTGTTTGAAATTGAATTGCTGCTACTGTATGAGTATTTGCGTTGGTATTGCATGCCTTTATATATATGCCTTGCAGAATGCTTCACTTTATAACCAAGTCTAGTTTCGTGCGGTCACGTTAAAAATATCAAAATGCCAAAACATCATAGCCTAATAATGGACCTCATTGAGGGGTGGAAGTGTTTACCATGCCTTTGGAATAAACAAGATGCTGCGTACAGCAATTCACTTGCACGCCATAGTGCTTTTCAAGAGCTATTGATAATAATGCAGAAGCATGACCCGGAAGCTACGTTACCAGCGCTAAAAAGCAAGTTGATGAACTTAAAAAAAACATATCAAGCTGAAAGAGCGAAAGTGGAAAAGACTTCTAGAAGCGGAGCAGGCGCTATGAAAGTATATAAACCAAAACTGTGGTATTTTGATCTGCTTCAATTCCTCACCCCAACCAGAGAGACTGTTCATGTATCAAATATAAGCAGCGACGAAGAGGAAGGCCAAGAAGTAAGTACAAAGAGAATAAATAATATATAATTCAGTAGGTATATTTTATCAATACTGCTTACAAATTCGTAATAATATAACCCAAAATTTTTCATTAAATCAACTTCAAAATTCCTTCATACGAAAGATAAATTAGTTTGAACCATATTG
>KZ068831.1:10607-24687 GCA_002091845.1 Anopheles cracens
CCGAGTGTAAGCTGGCGTGAATTGTTACAATGCAATACAATGCACTTCACAGCGTCAAACAGGGCTCTTCAGACACATATCACCCAAGGCGGTTCTTAAAACGAAAACTACCGAACAATGCAAACACGTATGCTAATTATCACCATGCAAGATAGGAAAACGGGGCAAATAGAAGCAACAAAAACCAACATATTTGAATGTCACTCGTGTAATGCTTTGCTGGTTCGAATTGAAACCGATAGCTCTGCTTGCGGTGCGCATTCACGGCGAACAGTGGTCCTTGAGGTCGCCAATACCTACCGCCACTTGAGGACCGCTCCGAAGGGTTGCCCGAGCGCTAGCTAATTGACGCGCGCACGACAAACGCACGCAGAGTCGTCACATCCCGCGGTGTGTGTGTCCCCAGAGAATCGAATCCCCGATCGGAGCTCGAGCCTATCTGTTGCGATGGATATGGGTATAACAAAAAATTAATAACCCAGCCGGCCTCCCCAGGTAATCGATCCAGCCACTTGAGGTGTACCACATTTTGAGACCTCTTTTTCCACAAATAGCGCCCAGAGGACACACCAATGAGGATTGTGTGAGCCACTAGCACGCCTGGAACGAAAGTTTACGCTCGGAAGGATGTGTGTTTTTTGCACTCTTTTGTGATATTCCGAATGACATAGGGTTGAGGGCATGTTGCCCCTGCAGCGGTGTAAATAGCCACTTGAGCTCGAATTGAAGAATCAATTTTAGAACCCATTTGCCAGTCCTTGTCGTTGTCTCTTGCCGTTTTCCCCTTTTTTACCCGACCCGGGGTGGATGCGGACCGCAACAAAAAATCCACAAATGTAATGAAAAATACGGTGCGGAAGATGCGCTGCCGGCACTCGCGGTCTGTTTGCCCACGGAGGTTCCCGTCGGAACAGTAATCCGTTACGGCCGGTACAGATGTTCGTGCACGCACGCACGCCAGTACGAGTGCCCGCTGCGTCTGCGATGAGTGGCGATTGTTTGACGACTTGTGACAACGTATTTATCCAACGTTTGGCCCGGGCGCACACGGACGGCTGGATCACGGGCGTGGAACGGAAGCTTGCGCGGGCCTTTCCGGTTGATTGACGCCGGTGCTCGAGTGGCGGCAAAACATGCCCGGTGCACGGGCGTGGAACGGAAGCTTGCGCGGGCCTTTCCGGTTGATTGACGCCGGTGCTCGAGTGGCGGCAAAACATGCCCGGTGCACGCGGTGGTCGCTTCGAGATTTCTCCTACTATCACCGCAGCCCAGACAACATGGCATTATTTGCACCCGAAAGCAAACGGCAATCGAATCGATCTTTTATTTGCAAATACAAACGTAAGCACAAACTGAGGAAAGAAGAGCGTAATTAGTCTTTCTTTAATTTGAAAGAATGTTCCCACCGGTAATGGCTTAAGACAGGGCCGTCAAACTCGGCGATGGGAAACTCGATGGGTCGAACAATTTCATATTGTTTCGTAACAAGTTTCGCTTTGTAAACTTGTTCGGCATAATCGACATTGCCGTTTATCTTCACAAGCATGAATTGTTTATGATGCGTGCTTCTTCATAGAAAAAGCATAAAATAAAAGCTCTATAAAGCATAACAACAACATATGGATTGTGCAATACAAGTCGCCAACTATTAATTCGATTTTATCCATTTTTAACTGTCAAAAATGTAAACAAATATGCATAATATAACCGTACTTATAAAATAAGTTCATTAAAAACTGGAACTTAATTTTTATGGAATGTATTGCACAACATTTTCTAAGCTCTTAGTTTCCAATCTCATTAACCATTTGTATTTGGCTGGTTAAGTTTTAGAACAAGAATGTTATTTATATTTCATTTATTTATTTACTAGCTTAACACGAGCCTTTGACTCAAAAAATGCGTGAAGCATTGTTGATGTATGCATATTTTTTTTCAAATATTTTTCCCAACTCATCCATTCATTCATTCGCTTTTCATCCATTCTTGAACAGTTTGCAGAGTTACATGAATTCGTTTCATCCAACCTTGAAACACTCCCATCCATTTGTGAAATGTCATCTCCCACACAAGACTTCCATACTCTGTTTAACGTTTCAGGTTGAATATTTTCAATGACGGAATTGTATCGATTTGTTCATGGTCGATCCTTGCACTACATATAATAACCACTTCAAGATCAAGATTCAAGTTTTCTCTGGGGAGATTTACAAGATTGGGTGAAACGAATTCAAGTAACTCTGGGAACTCTGGGAAGTTGTCACTTCGTTTATTGGAAGCAAAGCACAACCCACTCGGTAAGCGTGTCGTTTTCTTCAATTAATATGAAACACATAACCCTTTAGAAACTTGTTCGACACCCCTGCCTTACGAAATACCATCACAGCTTGTAAAGTGATGGATTGGAATTTGTTAGCATATTCTATGGATAGATTCTTTTCCCATAAGCATTACACAACAAACAAGACCTTTCTTGAAAAAAAAACCCCTAAAGTGAAGAAAATATGATAACCCCTTCGAAAAAAAAATACTTCTTATTAATTAACTTCCTTGGAATGGCGTCAGAAACCACTAGAACGAAGAAGTTGCCCAGTGCTCAGCTCCATCAATATGGTGCGTTTTCTAGCACATTTTTCCCCGTTTATTTTACTTTCTCAGCGTGAGATGAGTTTTCTTTCGGCAGCGCTTGGCGTGTGAAAAAAGTTTGGGATTAAATTATTTTTCAAAAAATTCCAAAACTATGCAAATCAATTCGATGCTTCGGTGGGGGTGTGTTTGTTTGCAGAACCCCATTTCTCCAACACAGTTCCTACTCCGAAGCGTGTTGCGTTTATGGTTTTCTTTTATTTCATTCGAGCTTGAACGTTTGTTGCAGATTTTTTTCTTGAAATTCAGCATGCTTTGCCTTGTGGATTTGGATATTGGCAGAGGAGCCGGTGTGAAACACGCAAGATCCAGTGGGTGCTCGGTTTTTGATGTCCACAAAAATTAATTAAAATAAGAAAGCCCACCCACCACAACCCACCAGCCAAGGTGGCAACAGGATAACATTAACATTTTATCTCCTTTCCTAGGCGCCATCCCGTGCGCCGGTAAAGTGATGAATAGAAAGAATGGGCAGAAACCTTCAATATTGACACTCGATGAATATTTATAGACGTTTGACACATTTGACAGCCCGGGCTGCGGTTTGAATGTCGTCACAAGTAACCCACAAATCTCTGCGCCTTGCTCCCGCTTTGTGAAGCTCGGCCAAACTTTTCAATGCAACGGCAGTAGCAAAGGATATCTAAGGAATGACTTGTCAGAAGAGCAAGAAAAAACCGCACGATAGTGGGTAACGATCACGACTTTAGTCGGAAGGCAAAGACAGTTTTCTTTCAACACGTCCGCCCATCAACCGCTGCCGCCCAAGGGATCGTTTCTTTTGTAAATTAATGAAAATTTATACAATATTGCTCGTACAATCCGGACCCACCCACCGTTGTGCCGCGTTCGCCCGATTTCGCTTTGATTTCGAATTTTGGACCCCGGTGCAACGACGGGAAGCTGTCGATTCGCATTTGCATAGCGTTTCAATTATTATCCCGTGGATTGTTTGCTTTTAATTTTTAACAATTTAATTTAACCTATTGAACGGCCTAATTAAAACGGGCAGCCACGTGATCGCTTATGCAAATCTCCATTTGCATCAAGCTGAGAGCGTTTTTGCACCACATCAACTCATACTTTTCGTTTCGTCATGGCCTACTGCGTAAATGAATTTGTGAATGTTCTAGAAAACAATAATTCAAAATTTCATCTGTTCCACCAAAGACATAGCTCAAATCTAGTGAAATATGTTTCTTGAAATGCAAATTGTTTACGAAAAAAATATTTTTATTTGGTACTTTAACTTAAAATCGTATTTTGGCCGTTACCAGCTGTACTTCAAATGCTAACACCAAATGAATTTGAAATGCATAAAATCAATGGATATAAAATCTAAAATATTAATAGGATTTCAAAGGACTACTTTTTAATGTTTCAAAATGATCTTCTTGAACTGGAACGAAAATCATACTCTATGTCTTTTCATGTTTTTTTTTCATTCAGATTTCGTTTCACCGGTTTTGCAGTATAAAGGCCTTCTCATATAGACCGAGTCGGTTTCGAAGTTGGAATAGGAGACGGAGTCGGAATCGAAGTCGTAATCGGAGTCCATACCCATCTTCTAGAGTACAATAACCCACCTCGTTCAGTGTAGGTGTCTATATGTCTAGAGAACCCAATTGCATGGAACTGTTCTTCATCCGACTATCACTGTATACATTTATATACTTTTAAAATGATTAATTGCATAAAAAATATATTTCTAGTTGTTGATTCGTGTACAACAAACAACACAAAACATCGTATTGAACCGTATTTTTCATATAAAACTCAAAGTTAGGATACTCATTGTAACCAAACACATCCATCCAGTTGTTTTTGCGAAAAAAAAATTAACATAGCATTAGAAACATTTTATTTCGCTCTTATTAAGCAAGTATATTAACAACCGACACTCAGTATCGAGTGTTTAGCGGAGAAAATTTCAGCATTCCCAACGACACAACATTAAACCGACATTCCCACTCACAGTCCGTCTGTGCAAACGATATGTACTTCAGCATTTATCACCTTCATAATAGCCTCATCGTCTCGGTTTCGTTCCCCAATCTCTTTCTCTCTCCCTCTTTCGCTCCAGTAAGTGATACTATCTTAAATGCTCTTATCACTGCCCCGACGTGGCATTTGTGCAACGCGAAACACCAATGCGAGTGGTACAGGCGCGAAGAAATGCACCCGGCGCTAGATGAAACCCAACCCGGGACAGCATCGTGTCGTGTCGCAAGCGTCTTGGCTGCTCCAATTCACCGTCACCCTCCCTCTCGTTTTCAAGATATTGCCCCGCACCCACACACAGGGACATACCGATTTTGTCGCGTGCAATAAAAGGACACTCTCTCAGCGCCAGCTCTCGACGATTTTTAGCATTGCGTATCGCGTACCTCCGGCGTAGTCACTGAACTTTATTAAAAAATTACAATGACTCCATTGCCACGGTGCAAATGGAAAAGAAGAAAAAAATCTCTCCCATAACGCCCACCAACGACAGAAGTGGCGCGAATCATTCGCACCAGCTCTCGAGCGAAAGGTATCAGGCAATTGAAAAACGAGAGCGAGTACATCGCAGTGGAGGTGAATAAAAACCTGATCCTACTCTGAAGATACTCGAAGGAGTGAGCAGACGTTTCGGAAAATATGTTCCCTTCAAAAGGAAGAGTTTGTCGTACCAAACCTACATCTGAAGTGCAGTGTGTCGCTATTCACACTTGTTTCACACTTGTGAAGTTTTTTGTGTTTATTTTTCAAAACACCTCAACCCATACCTTTGCAACTTCCAAGTAACGATCGCTATAACATGCACTACGCTATCTTAACCCTTATATACACTCGCGATTTTTATAAGAAACGAATGTTATGTAACTTGCAAGCAAACTAAAATCTATTCAAATTGAACCAATCGTATTTTTTATAAATTTTAGACTCATATTGTTGTACCCATTTAATTCAAGAGATAAGCGTTTTGGAAAAGCAAAATGTGTCTTACCTGAAAGATTTAATAATTTGAAATGAAGGAAGATGTAATAAGGCTTTCATGATGAAGAGTTGATAAAGGCGATCTTTTACAAACCGATATTGTAATGCAAAAAAACGTTTCTAAATCTTGAAACAGTATCAAATTGATGTAGGTTAGGTTTCTCAAGATTTTTAAATGAACGAACTGTATGTTCCTCTCTTGTTCCTGCATTTTATGAATCATCCTTGATTTTTTATGATTTTCAAGCTACTTGGACACATTTGGGATAATCAGGAATAGTTGTTTTTCACAATGAGCATAATGACGAATAGTTAGTTTTCATACCAGCAACCAACAACCAAACCAACACTAACAGAGGAAAGAGGAAAAACTTCTCTTGACAATACTTCAGAACTAAACAAGGAACGATAGTTAAGACCTAACAAAGAAAAGAAAAGCCGTACAAAAGTATCATCTTCGATTAAAATAGGGTAAATTGAACAAGATGATTGAAATACATAATCAGATAAGCGAGTTCCATTTCCTAGATAATCTTTTTTGAGATTTTCTCATATTATTTGGTGTCTTGTATTCAACAAATAAAATCTACCGTAAAGGTTCAAAGTCTCTATAAACCAAGCAAACAACAACACGTTACTATACGCCCCATGAGCTACGGCGATGGATTTAAAATGGTGAACAGAAACGCCAGTAAGATGCTGTTTTTTGTATTTCGTTTTGTTCGTGACACCGTCACCGACGCACACGTAGCAATTGAATGGATTCTGTGGTGTGAATCACGCGAATGAAGAAAAAGAGGCCAAATAATCTGAAGGAATGCGGCGACAAGATTGGTACAAGACGGCACGTGAAGAAGAAGAGAGCAAGACGCGAATAGGAGGCCATCGTCGCCCGGTGGCCTCGAGCATAGCGCCATGGCAACCTGGCTGGCTAGCACACTTGTGCGACGACGGTCCCAGCATGCGTGTGTGTATGTGTCTGTGCGTTTAGCGAAGGTGCGAACAAGGTGGACGACACGGGCGGGAATAAAACGCAGCTATAGTAGGCGAGATCATCGTCCCGCGAGGAATGAAGCGGCAGCAGCAGCCGGGATTGGCGCCATATTTATTTATTCAAACGTCAACGTCGCCTCCGTCGCCGTCTTTTACGAGCTTTGTTTTATTTTGCGCCACCCGCCCTGCCTTGGGCAACGGAGCAGACTAAGACAAAAAGGGAAATATATAAACACGTTCATATATTGGCAACCGTACCGAGCCGAGCGCGATAAAAATGCAAAACCGGTTCTCATCAGCATTCACGACCGAATGGCGTTTTCGTGAGCGGAATCTCTTGGCTTCTGTGCGGAACAAAAACAGAACCCTGCACAGGACCTGCGACTCCCGCTAGCACGCTAGAATGCAGCGCTTTTGGTTTCGTTTCTTTTGCCTTCGTGCTGGAAAGTTTCAAAGCTGGAAGAGGAAAATCTTTTACATTGCTCGGTAGGTTTTTGGTTGAAAGATAAAACAGCTCGAAATATGTTAATGTTTCTTCTTATGTTTGTTTCTTTTTTATGTTTTTTACACAAGCATCATCTTGCGTCAATTTTTTTTATTAAATTAAAGATTAATCAACGAAGAAGCTTTAATAATAAAGGGGTTCTCACTTGTGTAAAAAATACAACACACAACACAACACACACTCACTCATTTTAGTTTAAGTCTTAGTTTTAATTGTGTGTTTTTGTACTTTAGTTCTATTCAGTATACGTTGTCACATTTGCAGTTTTGATCACAAATATCGTAATATTCAGTATATTTTGCTATCGATGTATATTTTGACGGTATTTTGATATTATTTTTTTATTTCTGGTATTTTAAAAATGTGCTTAATCGAGTGAAAGTAACCTCATATTGCAATCGTCTAATAGTATTAATGAGCAGGCAAACATGATTGCCAAATAATTAATTTTACTTAATTTCTGGAGCATTTTTGGAAAAAAATCATTATTCGTATTATAGTGTGATTTGTTTTTTTTTTTGTACAATTGGTCTTAGTGTAGTGTTAAAAATTTCATATTGTTATACAAAATCAAAAAAATGCTCCAGAAATCAAAAAAATCACAAAAAACCGAGTCAATACATCTTACAAACAATTCTTTTTTACAGGAAACTAACAGAATGGAAGACCCTTTAAGAAAGGTATTATATTATGTACACGTGAATTGTTCTAATTATTCGAAATAATACGTTTGCGATATTTTTTTACATAAAAATATTTATTTGACACAAACATCGTTTGATAATTAAGGCAACCTTTGTTATAATTTTTACACTCTTTTACTTTCTCACAAAAAGGGAAATATATAAACACGTTCATATATTGGCAACCGTACCGAGCCGAGCGCGATAAAAATGCAAAACCGGTTCTCATCAGCATTCACGACCGAATGGCGTTTTCGTGAGCGGAATCTCTTGGCTTCTGTGCGGAACAAAAACAGAACCCTGCACAGGACTTGCGTCTACCGCTAGCACGCTAGAATGCAGCGCTTTTGGTTTCGTTTCTTTTGCCTTCGTGCTGGAAAGTTTCAAAGCTGGAAGAGGAAATCGCTGCTGGTGTGAATGTTCGTTTTCCTGTCTCGTTTGGAAGTGTGAGTGCGTGTTTGTGTTCACCATCGATTACAAGTGACAATAGTTTTCAAAATTTGTTCAAAATTTTGATATTCCTTCAAACAACACGTTCTAAACAGATGCATTTCAGCAGCGGCCACCTCGGGCAGACAAACATCACCACTACATCCACCGTAACCGGGTTGTCAAGATGCAGTTGGTGGTGTGCGTTACTCGTGCGTGTAATCCACAAACCACCCCTCTAACGAAGGGGAAGGCTTTCCCAATGGCCCCTGTTCTCCCTTTTCCTTACTAAACCATTGCTCATGTTGAATGTGTGTATTTGTGAGCGTGCGCGTACTCTCTCGCGAATGGGATTTTCTCAATCACATGTACGTTTGGCTCGCACACAGACACACCCGGGAGAGCCGCCAGCAGGCCAGCATAAGCGCATGCTGCGGCAGCATGGAAAATTGAGGGTTGCAGTCCCAGAAGGCGGCGAACGTAACCGTAGAGATTCGAGCCGAAACGACTTGCGGCCGCACATGCGTTTTGTCGTTCGCACCGCTCGGACGTGTGTAGTTCCGAAATCGCGGCATTTAAGACCCACGAAACATCGACGCAGAATACTTCGAGCCGCATGTGTGAGTGTGTCTGTGTGTGTGTGTTTGTGTGCCGACCGTTGGTGTTAGATCGAAGTGAATAATGGTTCAATCTGACGGAGTGCACCGAAGCAATTGCGTTCACAATTATCCGTGCGTTGTGCGAAGTTTGCAGTGCGTTTAAATGCGTGACCCTTTCTGTGAGCGGCAACCGCACCTGATGCATAAAAAATAACTAAAACGACCAGATTCGTGCAAAAACACCACACCTTCGCAGCGCGCGTACAAACAAACGAAACCATGCTGGAGTTTTACCATAATCTCAACATTAACACCGGTCTGCCGCCAGCGGCACCAGCGGCCGACACTAATTTAAAGGATAATAATAACATGCTCGACGGTAATGAGCGCACAGGTAAGTTCGGGGCGGGACGAACGGGTTGGGACGGTGTCGTGGCCAGGGAACGGATTGGCCGGGTCTAGGATGTTTGGGTTTGGGATTAGTGATTTCGCTGCTGGTGTGAATGTTCGTTTTCCTGTCTCGTTTGGAAGTGTGAGTGCGTGTTTGTGTTCACCATCGATTACAAGTGACAATAGTTTTCAAAATTTGTTCAAAATTTTGATATTCCTTCAAACAACACGTTCGTTGGACAATCCAACAACCGTATCGAAGCATCCGGCACGGATACATCCAAGCAAACGTTGCAAAGCGGGCATAACAAAATATTCTAAACCCGACGAAAGAAGACGAATGTAGCGAGCAATAACATGACGCTGGAGTGCAAAAAATGAAAATAACAAGCCGTACAACAGAGAAAACAAAAAAAAAACACAATTAAAATCTTGCAAATTTGCTTCAACCGTTTTCGGAAAAGGTGACACGCATCACAACGGCAGCGTGCGTAACAGTAACAGTTCGTTCCATGCGCGAATGAAATGATACGACGCGAAGAAAACTCCAAAGCCAGACTACTGCAAAACCTGCCCCATTCGTCCAACATGGACAACGTTGGGAACATGGAACCGAAACGCTCCCCCGCCATTACAAATCTGGAAATCGTTCATAATGTTCTAATTGATCTGGCGATTTAGCTAGTCTGTTGTAGAAAAAGCTATAATATTTTTCAAAATAATCGTTGGGTGCATCTGTTTTACTAGCAGTAACTACGGCGATTCTAATTTCATGTTCAATGAGGATTTGTAACTTTATAACTGCATTTAAAAAATATATAGTTTAAAACAAGAAAAGAAAATCAGGAAAAAATATGAAAATGATAAATTAATATTTGCAAATAATTCTACCTAATATAGAGAAACCCATTGCATCCAGAACATAGTAAAACATATAAATTGAAATTCGACAATTAGAAACGAGTGTCTTAAATGATGAAATAAATAAATAAAAAAAGATAATAATAACAATAAATTGCATATTATTAAACAAATGCACCAAACAAGTTATCACTACAGCAAAAAAGAAACTAAAACTCCAACAACACCAAAAAGATAAACAATTAGTACCATTTTTATCAGCCGAAAGCCCGCGGGAATTGAAACATATGATCGATGTATTGATTAGCCGAATACAATCACACACGGGGAGAGAAAAGAAAAGCACAAACAAATAATGTGCATACGATAGATAACAAAAAAAAACCCTCCCGAGAGTAGGCGTCCAAATCCAACCTCATCCCGTGTCGCGGCGGGTACGTAGCTTACGTTTGAGGCTGCTCCGTATGATTTATACATGATTTATTGTTATTACTCTCCCGTCCGGTGCTGCTCGTCCCACAGACGCCGCGCACAACCATTATCGGATTTGCAGCAGGAGCAGGAGGTGAACTTTGAAGATAGCATGGCCTCTTGAAAATCGCCCATCACCACCACACCCCTATCGCGCCTTAAAACCCTTCACAGATCTTCACCGCCCGAAATTTCTATTACGTCGGGTGTTTTCTCGCGTAAAGCTCGCCCGGCAGCACCATTAGCAGCACCATTTGCTTGCTTCACCCAGTGGACGCTTTTCAAATTTACCCGAGTGGTGCTACGGGCTACGGCGTCGCCGGCCCGGAAGTTCGCCGTCTTGAGAGGGGGCAAAATTTCCTCGAAAATAATACCCATTTGCCGGCAAGTTAACACTCCAGCCAAACATTGGCTTGGGGTCGACCTCCTCCGGCACGGTGATTCTCCGCAAACCTCTGCTACGCTTGAGAAAGCCACACAAGCACCGACGAGTAGGATCGGACATCCTGACTGGTGTACGGAGAGCGGAATGGATTGGATCGTTTACCAGGCCAGGTGGAGCAAACTTTACCCTCAAACCGGACGGACCTAACCGGTGGACTAGGTGGAAAGCCGTCGAAAAGTGACCGTAATCGATATTCGCTTCGCTGGGTTAAAGTTCGAACCACTTTGGGCGAATGCCCGCGTGAAGAACACTCTCGGCGCTTCACCATTGAACGAATTTCATATCCACATGGCCAAGGCTCGCCAACCCAGGGGGGGGAGAGGACGCAAAGTTTCGAGCAGCTAAAAATATCGATAAGCGTTTGGTTCCGGCGACGGCTGAGGAGGCTTTAAGGTTCATCAAATTAAAACACTTTAATTTTCAGCACTCCACCGACATACTCTGCAGGAAAATGAACCTCTGTGTGGTTACAGATTAAGTTCTGAAATAGGGGTTTCGGTCATAAAATAGGAAAATATCTACAAAAGCTATTGTTAACACAATGTTCGTTCATAATGTTCTAATTGATCTGGCGATTTAGCTAGTCTGTTGTAGAAAAAGCTATAATATTTTTCAAAATAATCGTTGGGTGCATCTGTTTTACTAGCAGTAACTACAGCGATTCTAATTTCATGTGCAATGAGGATTTGTAACTTTATAACTGCATTTAAAAAATATATAATTTAAAACAAGAAAAGAAAATCAGAAAAAATAATATGAAAATTATAAATTAATATTTTGCAAATAATTCTACCTAATATAGAGAAACCCATTGCATCCAGAACATAGTAAAACATATAAATTGAAATTCGACAATTAGAAACGAGTGTCTTAAATGATGAAATAAATAAATAAAAAAAGATAATAATAACAATAAATTGCATATTATTAAACAAATGCACCAAACAAGTTATCACTACAGCAAAAAAGAAACTAAAACTCCAACAACACCAAAAAGATAAACAATTAGTACCATTTTTATCAGCCGAAAGCCCGCGGGAATTGAAACATATGATCGATGTATTGATTAGCCGAATACAATCACACACGGGGAGAGAAAAGAAAAGCACAAACAAATAATGTGCATACGATAGATAACAAAAAAAAACCCTCCCGAGAGTAGGCGTCCAAATCCAACCTCATCCCGTGTCGCGGCGGGTACGTAGCTTACGTTTGAGGCTGCTCCGTATGATTTATACATGATTTATTGTTATTACTCTCCCGTCCGGTGCTGCTCGTCCCACAGACGCCGCGCACAACAAACAACCGTCCTCGCCGGTCCCAATAAATTGCAGTGAGTGTGTATCGATACGATGCGGTGATGGGCGGTGGAGGCATTTTTATGCGTGGGCGGAAGGACGCAAACGTTGTCCAACAGCTGATAAGAGGCAGCTATCGAGCTGCACACACCGCGCGTACTGTTGTTTGCACTACCACCGTCGGCAAATAGTGTTGGAGGATCGTCGGCAGCAGCACAACAACCACTTGCCACGCACTGCCCGTGTTCGAACATAGGGAAATAAGTAAAGGGGGTGTGTGTGTGTGTGCCAAACCATGTACAATGTTGAGTGGTTGTATTCAAACAAACATGCTCATTTTTAGAATCCTTTTTTACACACTACAATGACGGAAATGTTCAAAGTTTCCACAATGATTCGTGAAACGGAAAAAAGTTATTGGCGTAGTATACATTTTTTAATGAATTTACAAAGCCTAATAGTAAATAAGGACATTATTTGTTCTCGAGAGACATAAACCTTAAGAGACATAAACTAGCAAACGATCAAAATTATCCATCACAAAATTCAGTACGTTAATTAGAAGAAAGACACGGAAAAGCATCAAAAATTGCAAATTTTTAATATTTGTCAATATTTTTTAATGTATATATCCATTTTTGTACAAAGAAATATCAACAGATAGTTACCTGATTCCTAATACTTCCTGTATGTTACTGTTCTGCTACAAAACAGTATAGAAAGATGGAACAAATCGAAAAACACTTTTTTTGTTTGCACGGAGGAGTTTCCATCTTCTTACTTTCTCCCGTGTCGGCAGGAAAGCGCATGCGAACCATTCAAACAACTACGCGAGAGTAAGGGAGAGGTTTTTTTTTTGTTTGCACGGAGGAGTTTCCATCTTCTTACTTTCTCCCGTGTCGGCAGGAAAGCGCATGCGAACCATTCAAACAACTACGCGAGAGTAAGGGAGAGGTCCGTATCGTTGTCTTACGTTTTGCGTGCGAAGAGTGAGCGAGAGCATGCGAAGGATATCCTTTAATCAATTCCTCGCGTCGACTGCAGGGACGCCATTTTTCGAGTGCGACTTCCAAGAGTTGGTCGAGTGGTAGGAAAGAAGTCCCGGGGCCCGCTCATCTGGTCTGCAGCCTACATTATCGGATTTGCAGCAGGAGCAGGAGGTGAACTTTGAAGATAGCATGGCCTCTTGAAAATCGCCCATCACCACCACACAGATTGGATTGATTGGATCCAGAATATCTTTGAAAAATCAGACAAAATAGTGAAATGATAATTTTAAAAATAAAATTGAAACATGCAGTATCATCCTTTATTGCTAGATAATACTTTGATAGTGCTTAGAGATGTCCCCAACTTTCAAATACATTTTCATTCGCACACAAGTACCTTGATAGGTAGCTCATAGCTCCTCTTCATAGCTACGAGAGGTTATTGAATATCAAGCTTCAAAAAATGTTTAAACCCAAAAGAAACTACAATTTCCAATAACTTAAAGGCATTCGGTGCCCGGGTGACGGTACTCACCGTTTTCAGCAAGATTCAGCCCCAAAAATGCTTTAACCCACCCGGCCCCGGCCCGGTGCCGGCCTACCCACGCGAAGGAAACCCACATTCCGAGCTCGCATAAAAGGAAGGAAGTCGACACAAAACTCGACGAGGTTCGATGGATTCGGAAATATTTGCGCGCAGTAAACAAGCCCACTTCCTGGCGGGGCCCTTGGCGAGATGAGATAAAACCGTAAGCCAGCAGCAAATTTCCCGCAAAACCACCCTCCCACCTC
>KZ068831.1:29528-42159 GCA_002091845.1 Anopheles cracens
CCGAGTGTAAGCTGGCGTGAATTGTTACAATGCAATACAATGCACTTCACAGCGTCAAACAGGGCTCTTCAGACACATATCACCCAAGGCGGTTCTTAAAACGAAAACTACCGAACAATGCAAACACGTATGCTAATTATCACCATGCAAGATAGGAAAACGGGGCAAATAGAAGCAACAAAAACCAACATATTTGAATGTCACTCGTGTAATGCTTTGCTGGTTCGAATTGAAACCGATAGCTCTGCTTGCGGTGCGCATTCACGGCGAACAGTGGTCCTTGAGGTCGCCAATACCTACCGCCACTTGAGGACCGCTCCGAAGGGTTGCCCGAGCGCTAGCTAATTGACGCGCGCACGACAAACGCACGCAGAGTCGTCACATCCCGCGGTGTGTGTGTCCCCCGAGAATCGAATCCCCGATCGGAGCTCGAGCCTATCTGTTGCGATGGATATGGGTATAACAAAAAATTAATAACCCAGCCGGCCTCCCCAGGTAATCGATCCAGCCACTTGAGGTGTACCACATTTTGAGACCTCTTGTTCCACAAATAGCGCCCAGAGGACACACCAATGAGGATTGTGTGAGCCACTAGCACGCCTGGAACGAAAGTTTACGCTCGGAAGGATGTGTGTTTTTTGCACTCTTTTGTGATATTCCGAATGACATAGGGTTGAGGGCATGTTGCCCCTGCAGCGGTGTAAATAGCCACTTGAGCTCGAATTGAAGAATCAATTTTAGAACCCATTTGCCAGTCCTTGTCGTTGTCTCTTGCCGTTTTCCCCTTTTTTACCCGACCCGGGGTGGATGCGGACCGCAACAAAAAATCCACAAATGTAATGAAAAATACGGTGCGGAAGATGCGCTGCCGGCACTCGCGGTCTGTTTGCCCACGGAGGTTCCCGTCGGAACAGTAATCCGTTACGGCCGGTACAGATGTTCGTGCACGCACGCACGCCAGTACGAGTGCCCGCTGCGTCTGCGATGAGTGGCGATTGTTTGACGACTTGTGACAACGTATTTATCCAACGTTTGGCCCGGGCGCACACGGACGGCTGGATCACGGGCGTGGAACGGAAGCTTGCGCGGGCCTTTCCGGTTGATTGACGCCGGTGCTCGAGTGGCGGCAAAACATGCCCGGTGCGCGCGGTGGTCGCTTCGAGATTTCGCCTACTATCACCGCAGCCCAGACAAGATGGCATTATTTGTACGCGAAATCAAACGGCAATCGAATCGATCTTTTATTTGCAAATACAAACGCAAGCACATACTGAGGAAAGAAGAGCGTAATTAGTCTTTCTTTAATTTGAAAGAATGTTCCCACCGGTAATGGCTTAAGACAGGGCCGTCAAACTCGGCGATGGGAAACTCGATGGGTCGAACAATTTCATATTGTTTCGTAACAAGTTTCGCTTTGTAAACTTGTTCGGCATAATCGACATTGCCGTTTATCTTCACAAGCATGAATTGTTTATGATGCATGCTTCTTCATAGAAAAAGCATAAAGCATAAAGCAAAAGCTCTCTATAAAGCATTACAACATTATATGGATTGTACAATACAACTCGACAACTATTAATTCGATTTTATCCATTTTTAACTGTCAAAAATGTAAACAAATATGCATAATATAACCGTGCTTATAAAATAAGATCATTTAAAACTGGAACTTAACTTTTATGGAATGTATTGCACAACATTTTCTAAGCTCTTAGTTTCCAATCTCATTAACCATTTGTATTTGGCTGGTTAAGTTTTAGAACAAGAATGTTATTTATATTTCATTTATTTATTTACTAGCTTAACACGAGCCTTTGACTCAAAAAATGCGTGAAGCATTGTTGATGTATGCATATTTTTTTTCAAATATTTTTCCCAACTCATCCATTCATTCATTCGCTTTTCATCCATTCTTGAACAGTTCCCAGAGTTACATGGATTCGTTTCATCCAACCTTGAAATCCTTCCACCTGTTCGTGAAATGTCATCTCCCACACAAGACTTCCATACTCTGTTTAACGTTTCAGGTTGAATACTTTCAATGACGGAATTGTATCGATTTGTTCGTGGTCGATCCTTGCACTACATATAATAACCACTTCAAGATCAAGATTCAAGTTTTCTCTGGGGAGATTTACAAGATTGGGTGAAACGAATTCAAGTAACTCTGGGAACTCTGGGAAGTTGTCACTTCGTTTATTGGAAGCAAAGCACAACCCACTCGGTAAGCGTGTCGTTTTCTTCAATTAATATGAAACACATAACCCTTTAGAAACTTGTTCGACACCCCTGCCTTACGAAATACCATCACAGCTTGTAAAGTGATGGATTGGAATTTGTTAGCATATTCTATGGATAGATTCTTTTCCCATAAGCATTACACAACAAACAAGACCTTTCTTGAAAAAAAACCCCCTAAAGTGAAGAAAATATGATAACCCCTTCGAAAAAAATACTTCTTATTAATTAACTTCCTTGGAATGGCGTCAGAAACCACTAGAACGAAGAAGTTGCCCAGTGCTCAGCTCCATCAATATGGTGCGTTTTCTAGCACATTTTTCCCCGTTTATTTTACTTTCTCAGCGTGAGATGAGTTTTCTTTCGGCAGCGCTTGGCGTGTGAAAAAAGTTTGGGATTAAATTATTTTTCAAAAAATTCCAAAACTATGCAAATCAATTCGATGCTTCGGTGGGGGTGTGTTTGTTTGCAGAACCCCATTTCTCCAACACAGTTCCTACTCCGAAGCGTGTTGCGTTTATGGTTTTCTTTTATTTCATTCGAGCTTGAACGTTTGTTGCAGATTTTTTTCTTGAAATTCAGCATGCTTTGCCTTGTGGATTTGGATATTGGCAGAGGAGCCGGTGTGAAACACGTAAGGTTCGGTGGGTGCTCGGTTTTTGATGTCCACAAAAATTAATTAAAATAAGAAGGCCCACCCACCACAACCCACCAGCCAAGGTGGCAACAGGATAACATTAACATTTTATCTCCTTTCCTAGGCGCCATCCCGTGCGCCGGTAAAGTGATGAATAGAAAGAATGGGCAGAAACCTTCAATATTGACACTCGATGAATATTTATAGACGTTTGACACATTTGACAGCCCGGGCTGCGGTTTGAATGTCGTCACAAGTAACCCACAAATCTCTGCGCCTTGCTCCCGCTTTGTGAAGCTCGGCCAAACTTTTCAATGCAACGGCAGTAGCAAAGGATATCTAGGGAATGACTTGTCAGAAGAGCAAGAAAAAACCGCACGATAGTGGGTAACGATCACGACTTTAGGCGGAAGGCAAAGACAGTTTTCTTTCAACACGTCCGCCCATCAACCGCTGCCGCCCAAGGGATCGTTTCTTTTGTAAATTAATGAAAATTTATACAATATTGCTCGTACAATCCGGACCCACCCACCGTTGTGCCGCGTTCGCCCGATTTCGCTTTGATTTCGAATTTTGGACCCCGGTGCAACGACGGGAAGCTGTCGATTCGCATTTGCATAGCGTTTCAATTATTATCCCGTGGATTGTTTGCTTTTAATTTTTAACAATTTAATTTAACCTATTGAACGGCCTAATTAAAACGCGCAGCCACGTGATCGCTTATGCAAATCTCCATTTGCATCAAGCTGGGAGTGTTTTTGCACCACATCAACTCATACTTTTCGTTTCATCATGGCCTACTGCGTAAATGAATTTGTGAATGTTCTAGAAAACAATAACTCAAAATTCCATCTGTTCCACCAAAGACATAACTCAAATCTAGTGAAATTTGTTTCTTGAAACGCAAATTGTTTACGAAAAAATATTTTTATTTGGTACTTTAACTTAAAAACGTATTTTGACCGTTACCAGCTGTACATCAAATGCTAACACCAAATGAATTTGAAATGCATAAAATCAATGGATATAAAACATAAAATATTAATAGGATTTCAAAGGACTACTTTTTAATGTTTCAAAATGATCTTCTTGAACTGGAACGAAAATCATACTCTATGTCTTTTCATGTTTTTTTTTCATTCAGATTTCGTTTCACCGGTTTTGCAGTATAAAGGCCTTCTCATATAGACCGAGTCGGTTTCGAAGTTGGAATAGGAGACGGAGTCGGAATCGAAGTCGTAATCGGAGTCCATACCCATCTTCTAGAGTACAATAACCCACCTCGTTCAGTGTAGGTGTCTATATGTCTAGAGAACCCAATTGCATGGAACTGTTCTTCATCCGACTATCACTGTATACATTTATATACTTTTAAAATGATTAATTGCATAAAAAATATATTTCTAGTTGTTGATTCGTGTACAACAAACAACACAAAACATCGTATTGAACCGTATTTTTCATATAAAACTCAAAGTTAGGATACTCATTGTAACCAAACACATCCATCCAGTTGTTTTTGCGAAAAAAAAATTAACATAGCATTAGAAACATTTTATTTCGCTCTTATTAAGCAAGTATATTAACAACCGACACTCAGTATCGAGTGTTTAGCGGAGAAAATTTCAGCATTCCCAACGACACAACATTAAACCGACATTCCCACTCACAGTCCGTCTGTGCAAACGATATGTACTTCAGCATTTATCACCTTCATAATAGCCTCATCGTCTCGGTTTCGTTCCCCAATCTATCTCTCTCTCTCTCTCCCTCTTCCGCTCCAGTAAGTGATACTATCTTAAATGCTCTTATCACTGCCCCGACGTGGCATTTGTGCAACGCGAAACACCAATGCGAGTGGTACAGGCGCGAAGAAATGCACCCGGCGCTAGATGAAACCCAACCCGGGACAGCATCGTGTCGTGTCGCAAGCGTCTTGGCTGCTCCAATTCACCGTCACCCTCCCTCTCGTTTTCAAGATATTGCCCCGCACCCACACACAGGGACATACCGATTTTGTCGCGTGCAATAAAAGGACACTCTCTCAGCGCCAGCTCTCGACGATTTTTAGCATTGCGTATCGCGTACCTCCGGCGTAGTCACTGAACTTTATTAAAAAATTACAATGGCTCCATTGCCTCGGTGCAAATGGAAAAGAAGAAAAAAAAATCTCTCCCATAACGCCCACCAACGACAGAAGTGGCGCGAATCATTCGCACCAGCTCTCGAGCGAAAGGTATCAGGCAATTGAAAAACGAGAGCGAGTACATCGCAGTGGAGGTGAATAAAAACCTGATCCTACTCTGAAGATACTCGAAGGAGTGAGCAGACGTTTCGGAAAATATGTTCCCTTCAAAAGGAAGAGTTTGTCGTACCAAACCTACATCTGAAATGCAGTGTGTCGCGATTCACACTTAATGTGAAGTTCTTTGTGTTTATTTTTCAAAACACCTCAACCCATACCTTTGCAACTTCCAAGTAACGATCGCTATAACATGCACTACGCTGTCTTAACCCTTATATACGCTCGCGATTTTTATAAGAAACGAATTTTAATTGACTCTCAAGCAAACTAAACTCTATTCAAATTGAACCAATAGTATTTTTATATATTTTAGACTCATATTGTTGTACCCATTTATTTCAAGAGATAAGCGTTATGGAAAAAGCTAAATGTGTCTTACCTGAAAGATTTGATAATTTGAAATGAGCTGATTTTTTTTTTTTGCAAGGAAGATTTAATAAGGCTTTCATGATCAAGAGTTGATAAAGGCGATCTTTTACAAACCGATATTGTAATGCAAAAAACAACATTTCTAAATCTTGAAACAGGATCAAATTTTTGTAGGTTAGGATTTTCTCAAGATTTCTAAATGAACGAACTGTGTGTTCCTCTCTTATTCCTGCATTTTCTGAATCATCCTTGATTTTTTATGATTTTCTAGGTACTTGGACACATTTGGGATAATCAGGAATAGTTGTTTTTCACAATGAGCATAATGACGAATAGTTAGTTTTCACACCAGAAACCAACAACCAAACCAACACTAACAGAGGAAAGAGGAAAAACATCTCTTTACAATATTTCAGAACTAAACAAGGAACGATAGTTAAGACCTAACAAAGAAAAGAAAAGCCGTACAAAAGTATCATCTTCGATTAAAATAGGGTAAATTGAACAAGATGATTGAAATACATAATCAGATAAGCGAGTTCCATTTCCTAGATAATCTTTTTTGAGATTTTCTCATATTATTTGGTGTCTTGTATTCAACAAATAAAATCTACCGTAAAGGTTCAAAGTCTCTATAAACCAAGCAAACAACAACAACACATTACTATACGCCCCATGAGCTACGGCGATGGATTTAAAATGGTGAACAGAAACGCCAGTAAGATGCTGTTTTTTGTATTTCGACAGAATGGAAGACCCTTTAAGAAAGGTATTATATTATGTGCACGTGAATTGTTCTAATTATTCGAAATAATACGTTTGCGATATTTTTTTACATAAAAATATTTATTTGACACAAACATCGTTTGATAATTAAGGCAACCTTTGTTATAATTTTTACACTCTTTTACTTTCTCCAAAAATAACCAAGTATTCAGAAGGTTTTGGTGCATTTGTGAATTTTATTCATGTTTTACGATATCTATCTTAATACCACAACGCCATTAGCAACACTCACGAACAGCATCTCTTAAATAAACAATGCCGATTACAAACACACGAGACAAGCACAACAACGAGCGTGAAAATGGAGCAGACAAACGTGCACTGCCACAAAGCCGACAAACCACGTTTTAGCGAACGCTGCTGGACATCAATCCTACTCCACCACCACACCAAAGCACATCGAAAACAAATCGTGGAAAACGGAAGACGTTCGATTACAATCATTCGCAATAAAATGTCAACAACCCCATGGACAATCCAACAACCGTATCGAAGCATCCGGCACGGATACATCCAAGCAAACGTTGCAAAGCGGGCATAACAAAATATTCTAAACCCGACGAAAGAAGACGAATGTAGCGAGCAATAACATGACGCTGGAGTGCAAAAAATGAAAAAAAAAATCAAGCAGTACAACAGAGAAAACAAAAAAACACAATTAAAATCTTGCAAATTTGCTTCATCCGTTTTCGAAAAAGGTGACACAACGGCAGCGTGCGTAACAGTGACGTTCGCTCCATGCGCGAATGAAATGATACGACGCGAAGAAAACTCCAAAGCCAGACTACGACAAAACCTGCCCCATTCGTCCAACATGGACAACGTTGGGAACATGGAACCGAAACGCTCCCCCGCCATTACAAATCTGGAAGATGTCGATGTTGTTTTTTTCAAACAGGGGGAAAACAACAGATAAAAGAATGTTTTTATCTCCCTTTCATTTTGCATCTCTTTTGCAACGTGTTGTTTTTTTGTGAGGTTTTCCCCTGTTGTTCGTTGCACTTTTTTCGTTTTTTTTAATGTTCCGGGGAAAAAAACCCCCCCCCCGCCATTACAAATCTGGAAGATGTCGATGTTGTTTTTTTTTTCGTACGGGGGGAAAACAACAGATAAAAGAGTGTTTTTATCTCCCTTTCATTTTGCATCTCTTTTGCAACGTGTTGTTTTTTAGTGAGGTTTTCCCCTGTTGTTCGCTGTACTTTTTTCGTTTTTTTTAAATGTTCCGTACTTTTCCTTGAAATAGGCGTGGCTACGGTTATCTCTTATTCTTTCTTTTCTGTTGCTTTGTACGTTTGTGGTAGTTTGGTACTCATAGGTTGTATAATGGTGTGTGTGCTTTCCGATGTCCATATGATTTCTTTTCCATCGCAGCGCATGCTCCGTTGCTGTCATGCACATTTTCCTAAACAGATGCATTTCAGCAGCGGCCACCTCGGGCAGACAAACATCACCACTACATCCACCGTAACCGGGTTGTCAAGATGCAGTTGGTGGTGTGCGTTACTCGTGCGTGTAATCCACAAACCACCCCTCTAACGAAGGGGAAGGCTTTCCCAATGGCCCCTGTTCTCCCTTTTCCTTACTAAACCATTGCTCATGTTGAATGTGTGTATTTGTGAGCGTGCGCGTACTCTCTCGCGAATGGGATTTTCTCAATCACATGTACGTTTGGCTCGCACACAGACACACCCGGGAGAGCCGCCAGCAGGCCAGCATAAGCGCATGCTGCGGCAGCATGGAAAATTGAGGGTTGCAGTCCCAGAAGGCGGCGAACGTAACCGTAGAGATTCGAGCCGAAACGACTTGCGGCCGCACATGCGTTTTGTCGTTCGCACCGCTCGGACGTGTGTAGTTCCGAAATCGCGGCATTTAAGACCCACGAAACATCGACGCAGAATACTTCGAGCCGCATGTGTGAGTGTGTCTGTGTGTGTGTGTTTGTGTGCCGACCGTTGGTGTTAGATCGAAGTGAATAATGGTTCAATCTGACGGAGTGCACCGAAGCAATTGCGTTCACAATTATCCGTGCGTTGTGCGAAGTTTGCAGTGCGTTTAAATGCGTGACCCTTTCTGTGAGCGGCAACCGCACCTGATGCATAAAAAATAACTAAAACGACCAGATTCGTGCAAAAACACCACACCTTCGCAGCGCGCGTACAAACAAACGAAACCATGCTGGAGTTTTACCATAATCTCAACATTAACACCGGTCTGCCGCCAGCGGCACCAGCGGCCGACACTAATTTAAAGGATAATAATAACATGCTCGACGGTAATGAGCGCACAGGTAAGTTCGGGACGGGACGAACGGGTTGGGACGGTGTCGTGGCCAGGGAACGGATTGGCCGGGTCTAGGATGTTTGGGTTTGGGATTAGTGATTTCGCTGCTGGTGTGAATGTTCGTTTTCCTGTCTCGTTTGGAAGTGTGAGTGCGTGTTTGTGTTCACCATCGATTACAAGTGAGTGTTTGTGTGCCGAGCGTTGGTGTTAGATCGAAGTGAATAATGGTTCAATCTGACGGAGTGCACCGAAGCAATTGCGTTCACAATTATCCGTGCGTTGTGCGAAGTTTGCAGTGCGTTTAAATGCGTGACCCTTTCTGTGAGCGGCAACCGCACCTGATGCATAAAAAATAACTAAAACGACCAGATTCGTGCAAAAACACCACACCTTCGCAGCGCGCGTACAAACAAACGAAACCATGCTGGAGTTTTACCATAATCTCAACATTAACACCGGTCTGCCGCCAGCGGCACCAGCGGCCGACACTAATTTAAAGGATAATAATAACATGCTCGACGGTAATGAGCGCACAGGTAAGTTCGGGGCGGGACGAACGGGTTGGGACGGTGTCGTGGCCAGGGAACGGATTGGCCGGGTCTAGGATGTTTGGGTTTGGGATTAGTGATTTCGCTGCTGGTGTGAATGTTCGTTTTCCTGTCTCGTTTGGAAGTGTGAGTGCGTGTTTGTGTTCACCATCGATTACAAGTGACAATAGTTTTCAAAATTTGTTCAAAATTTTGATATTCCTTCAAACAACACGTTCGTTTGTCATCCTGTGACAAGTGGTTAAATTAATTATAAAATAGTTGGATACCTTTTTATCATGTTTGTTGTTTGTTATTTCTGACAGTTTACTATTGTATATAGATAGAGCGTTTGTCATGTGCTATTTAAAGGTTCTCCATTCTCATTATCTAACCTCAATTTTTTTACAAACAAACAAAATATTAAAAACTGTATACCTGATATCAGACAAACAGGTTCTCTGATCAATCTTTCGAATGATGTTTCCAGACGTTTGTGATAGTAAAATGAAATAGGCGGGACGAACGGGTTGGGACGGTGTCGTGGCCAGGGAACGGATTGGCCGGGTCTAGGATGTTTGGGTTTGGGATTAGTGATCTCGCTGCTGGTGTGAATGTTCGTTTTCCTGTCTCGTTTGGAAGTGTGAGTGCGTGTTTGTGTTCACCATCGATTACAAGTGACAATAGTTTTCAAAATTTGTTCAAAATTTTGATATTCCTTCAAACAACACGTTCGTTTGTCATCCTGTGACAAGTGGTTAAATTAATTATAAAATAGTTGGATACCTTTTTATCATGTTTGTTGTTTGTTATTTCTGACAGTTTACTATTGTATATAGATAGAGCGTTTGTCATGTGCTATTTAAAGGTTGTCCATTCTCATTATCTAACCTCAATTTTTTTACAAACAAACAAAATATTAAAAACTGTATACCTGATATCAGACAAACAGGTTCTCTGATCAATCTTTCGAATGATGTTTCCAGACGTTTGTGATAGTAAAATGAAATAGTATTAACATTTTCAAATAAGAGTCATTTTAAAGAAAACAATCTAAAAGTCAATTGGTAATTTGCAAAAGGAATACAATCAGAATGTAAAATAATTGTCCTTTGAACTAAAGATGTTTGTTTGTATAAGCATTTTACATGTATCCCACAGCTTCTTCCCGTAATTCGTTTATATGTCAATGTTTTGAAGTGAAAAAATAATGCAACAATATTCAGAAATTCTATTCAACTGTAGCCTTTGTTGAAGATGGGTTTAAAATAAATTTCACGAAACATAGAAACCATAGACATTCACAGCAGCCTTGATTGAGTGTCGCCCTCTATTGGCGGGTATCGTTCGTTTATCGTCCTGTGACAAGTGGTTAAATTTATTATAAAATACTTGGATACCTTTTTATCATGTTTGTTGTTTGTTATTTCTGACAGTTTACTATTGTATATAGATAGAGCGTTTGTCATGTGCTATTTAAAGGTTGTCCATTCTCATTATCTAACCTCAATTTTTTTACAAACAAACAAAATATTAAAAACTGCATACCTGATATCAGACAAACAGGTTCTCTGATCAATCTTTCGAATGATGTTTCCAGACGTTTGTGATAGTAAAATGAAATAGTATTAACATTTTCAAATAAGAGTCATTTTAAAGAAAACAATCTAAAAGTCAATTGGTAATTTGCAAAAGGAATACAATCAGAATGTAAAATAATTGTCCTTTGAACTAAAGATGTTTGTTTGTATAAGCATTTTACATGTATCCCACAGCTTCTTCCCGTAATTCGTTTATATGTCAATGTTTTGAAGTGAAAAAATAATGCAACAATATTCAGAAATTCTATTCAACTGTAGCCTTTGTTGAAGATGGGTTTAAAATAAATTTCACGAAACATAGAAACCATAGACATTCACAGCAGCCTTGATTGAGTGTCGCCCTCTATTGGCGGGTATCGTTACTGAAATTGTTATACTTTTCCATTATTTTCACATTGCATTCATTCCAACATTTTCATTGTGTCTGGGGATTGGGGTTAAAATTAGATTATTAGACTGGGGTTAGCAGATTTAGTGTCTAACATTTACTGTGGGATTAGTAAATCTTTTAATTTTTTAGTTCTTCAAATATTCGATAGATTGGATTGATTGGATCCAGAATATCTTTGAAAAATCAGACAAAATAGTGAAATGATAATTTTAAAAATAAAATTGAAACATGCAGTATCATCCTTTATTGCTAGATAATACTTTGATAGTGCTTAGAGATGTCCCCAACTTTCAAATACATTTTCATTCGCACACAAGTACCTTGATAGGTAGCTCATAGCTCCTCTTCATAGCTACGAGAGGTTATTGAATATCAAGCTTCAAAAAATGTTTAAACCCAAAAGAAACTACAATTTCCAATAACTTAAAGGCATTCGGTGCCCGGGTGACGGTACTCACCGTTTTCAGCAAGATTCAGCCCCAAAAATGCTTTAACCCACCCGGCCCCGGCCCGGTGCCGGCCTACCCACGCGAAGGAAACCCACATTCCGAGCTCGCATAAAAGGAAGGAAGTCGTACAGCTTCTTCCCGGAATTCGTTTATATGCCAATGCTTTGAAGTGAAAAATTAATGCAACAATATTCAGAAATTCTATTCAACTGTAGCCTTTGTTGAAGATGGGTTTAAAATAAATTTCACGAAACATAGAAACCATAGACATTCACAGCAGCCTTGATTGAGTGTCGCCCTCTATTGGCGGGTATCGTTACTGAAATTGTTATACTTTTACATTATTTTCAAACATTTTCATTGTGTCTGGGGACTGGGGTTAAAATTAGATTATTAGACTGGGGTTAGTAGATTTAGTGTCTAACATTTACTGTGGGATTAGTAAATCTTTTAATTTTTTAGTTCTTCAAATATTCGATGGATTGGATTGATTGGATCCAGAATATCTTTGAAAAATCAGACAAAATAGTGAAATGATAATTTTAAAAATAAAATTGAAACATGCAGTATCATCCTTTATTGCTAGATAATACTTTGATAGTGCTTAGAGATGTCCCCAACTTTCAAATACATTTTCATTCGCACACAAGTACCTTGATAGGTAGCTCATAGCTCCTCTTCATAGCTACGAGAGGTTATTGAATATCAAGCTTCAAAAAATGTTTAAACCCAAAAGAAACTACAATTTCCAATAACTTAAAGGCATTCGGTGCCCGGGTGACGGTACTCACCGTTTTCAGCAAGATTCAGCCCCAAAAATGCTTTAACCCACCCGGCCCCGGCCCGGTGCCGGCCTACCCACGCGAAGGAAACCCACATTCCGAGCTCGCATAAAAGGAAGGAAGTCGACACAAAACTCGACGAGGTTCGATGGATTCGGAAATATTTGCGCGCAGTAAACAAGCCCACTTCCTGGCGGGGCCCTTGGCGAGATGAGATAAAACCGTAAGCCAGCAGCAAATTTCCCGCAAAACCACCCTCCCACCTC
>KZ068831.1:56828-61828 GCA_002091845.1 Anopheles cracens
ATATATCTGGCAATATCTAGCCTGACCTTGCCCTTCCGCATCGGTCCTTACCGACCTTCAGCACGATAGAGGCTTCTCACTTTTTTTTCTTCTTGGCTGAAGAGTAAAAGGATGCTATCTTTTGCTAATCCCAACCAAAAGCTCGCATTAGGCGGACCTTCTTTAAAGTGCGTCGATTCTTTGCCAAATAACCATCTTTCTCCATCTTCTTAAGTTGCTTATGATCGATTAAACCTCTCTACTTTCAACACATTCGATCGAAGTTCTATAGCACTTGCATCAACCTGTCTGTGATCAGAGTATTAGCTTAGTGATATGTTAAAAACCGCACAGAACATATACACTGTTGGGCGGCCAATATCATGCTACAAAATCGTGTGAAAGTGACTTTACTTTTTAAGTTAACAAATGAAGTGTATTAACTGTTTCCATGCTGTAGCGTTTGCTATACTACGAAGCAGGTGTATACAAACGGTAGAACATTTGTTTGCTTGTTTTTTTTTTGTTTATTATTGTGAAACACAATTCTAACTTAAACCCGACGGATGTTAGTTAAAATCCTTGCTGTAAATAACATGCGGAACGTTTGTTCTGCATTTTTATGGATATAGACACAGTTTGTTTCACAGAGCATTCGCGTTTTCTTTGAAATTTGATGGTGTTGTCCGTAGTGAACTCGTTTCGTTTTTTACTCTCCCTTTTCTCATTCTTTACGTTTGTAAAATAATTTTCGTTCATTTGCTTCCTGTTTCTCACCCATTTCGTCTTTTGAATGAAACAATAGCACCAACCACAGAGAAATATAAGAAAAACGCAAAAAGTACCGCGAGAATGAGAATACAGGCAAAACTACAAACAAGCAAGCATGCTGGTAGGAGAAGAAGTTTTAGTGTTCAAAGCACCCTTGCTGTAAATGCTGTAAACCATCGCTAGCCAACAACACCCGTCGCTTTTTCCGTACCCAAACTTGGCACTTGCAAGATAATTTTACTCATTCTTCGACGCAACTCACGACATGATCTCTGTTAAACAAAAACTGCATTAGAACGCGTCTCTGATATAGAACGTCTGACGTGGCACATCTAATGTATAGAGCAAACGTAACACTATTGAACATAAGCCAGCCAGCAGGACGAAATATGGGAAAGGGGAACAACTGATGCTTTAAATAAACTTTTTTGGGATCTCGATCAGTTACAGGTGGAGAACAGAGAGGACCTTGCCCTTCCGCATCGGTCCTTACCGACCTTCAGCACGATAGAGGCTTCTCACTTTTTTTTCTTCTTGGCTGAAGAGCAAAAAGATGCTATCATTTGTTAATCCCAACCACAAGCTCGCATTCGGCGGACCTTCTTTTAAGTGCGTCGATTCTTTGCCAAATAACCATCTTTCGCTAACCTCTTAAGTTGCTTATGATCGATTAAACCTCTCTACTTTCAACACATTCGATCGAAGATCTATAGCACTTGCATCAACCTGTCTGTGATCAGAGTATTAGCTTAGTGATATGTTAAAAACCGCACAGAACATACACACTGCTGGGCGACCAATATCATGCTACAAAATCGTGTGAAAGTGACTTTACTTTTTAAGTTAACAAATGGAGTGTATTAACCGTTTCCATGCTGTAGCGTTTGCTATACTACGAAGCAGGTGTACACAAACGGTAGAACATTTGTTTGTTTGCTTGTTTTTTTTTTTTTGTTTATAATTGTGAAACACAATTCTAACTTAAACCCGACGGATGTTAGTTAAAATCCTTGCTGTAAATAACATGCGGAACGTTTGTTCTGAGAGAGAGAGAGAGAGATGATAAAAAGATAAAAACAACAACAAAAAAACAGAAAAGCAAACATTATACGTAGCAAAAACGAGTTCGTACGGATACGTATGATTGTACATGTATAAATTAGCTTATATTTTAACTAGAATAGTGCGGGGTCGAAACAAATCAAAACATAGCTACAATCTGCTACCAGCCGCGCCCCATCCTCGTGTAGCGAGCGTCCGCATGCGGTCGCGTATGTGTGTATATGAGCAATATCCGGGAAAAAGGAGTTGTTACTGTTACAGGGTTTTGACAGGATATGAGCCAAAGCCTAACATGGTTTATGTTATGTGCGGTCTTTAACAAGTCCCATGCAAACAGTTTTAATATCTTCTGCATCGACCACTTCTAGCGTTCTTTGACTTTATTACTCCCGTAGCCTGGATAGTTAGTCCGGTCAGACAGTCCAGGTCAGTTTTGAACCCATAACTTTAAGCGTGTAAGACCTTGCCCTTCCGCATCGGTCCTTACCGACCTTCAGCACGATAGAGGCTTCTCACTTTTTTTTCTTCTTGGCTGAAGAGAACCGAACGATCGTTCGCAACAGTCGATCGTTCGCATTTGATGCGGTTTGGGTGTTGTTTCTCTTTACTTTACTTCGTTCAGTAAGCTTACAAGGTAAGGTACCGGCCAAAATCGGTGCGATGTATATTAGTAAACTTAGCCCAGGCCACACTGTGTGCTTGCGTGGAAACGCACCCTTCTCTCTGGGTACGGTGGACGGGAGGCAAGCTTAGGACGGTTGAAATAGTTTAATTATTATTTAACTAGCAGCTAGTACAACCATCACATAGTGGTAATTTAAACGATTGGGGACCTATAACAAAGTTATTGTAGTTTCAGCTTTTGAATTAGAAATTAATTTACGATGCAATGCAACAAACTGTGCAACGAGACCACCAGCAGATATCCTTGCAACGCATTTGGGCTCAACAAATGAAACTTTCTCTTTCTCTCTCTCTCGCGTAAGATTGACCGACTTACGGAGTTAGATTGCGACACGCGATCTTTAAACGGTTAGATGCCACAACTGGAACAAGTCAGAGACGCGATGTGCAAGGAGTGATATTGGAGCACTCAATTTGTGAAAAATCCAAACTCAAACCATTTTAAATTCGATTTTTTTTGTGTCAGTCATTCCAGCATCCTTACAGAGGGGATCGGCAGGGCGTTTGGCCGAAATGACTGTCGCTCGCAATTTATTGAATTTCTTCCATCTACATGTGTCTCCCTAATACACGTTGCTCGTGCCACCCACCCATCTCCTCGTCGGATCTTCTGTCGTGATAGGCTGCGTTCTATTGTTAGTTGGTTGCACACTGTACTTTCTCTTTTTGTCGGCCGTTCCACATACACACACAACGATTATTCGTGCAGGTATATACATTAAGAGATATTATTCAAAACAACACGCGTCAGTAGTGACAAGCATGATCACCCCATGCTCGGCATCAAAACGGAGAAAGGAATGAACGAAAAATATTATACAAACAACTGAAGAAAAGAGAAGAAAAGCAAGAAAAAACACAGTAGAATACACTCACAGCAAAGAGCACACACAAAAACACAACAACACACGAATAAGAGATACACGCTAAGGCTAAGATGCTAACGGAGGAAGAGGGAAGCGAAGAGAGAAACGACACAAATTAAAATAACTATTAATCTATTATATACACGATTATTATTGATTATTATTATCATTATTATTATTGTAACATTATGACTATTAAAATGCAAATAAATGCTAAACCAGAAACAATAATTGTGAGGAAAACAAAAGCAACGTGAAGAAAAAAACGAAAGTTGTACTGTGTTTTTTGTACTTTGTAACCGAAAAGAAGTTACACATGATAACTGTGTTGTAATTGCAACAAAGGGGAAATGTTTTCACTTTATGCTATCATCAGGGCTTAAGGAGGCCCCATTGGAGCCCATGCAGACACCTAGGGGATTTATGAGGAATACGAAAAGAAGCTTTATAAATATACTACTATGAACGATGTTGGGAGTCTTTTACCCTAGTTCTGGGTGGGTTGGTCTTATTAATTGATTTCTAGTTCAATCCCGTTCTCTTTGACCATTTATCTAAAAAAAAGACCTGCAGCGATAGCTCCAATGATGAGTGGATGATGAACTCCTCTGACAAGAGGAGCATGCTTTGGAAATGTTTCAATCTTTCGATGTGTGGAGAAGGTACAGTAATGGTAGTTGAGGAAACAAAAAATAACCATTCAAAGCGTCACACGAGTGTCAGCGTACAACCATCACATAGTGGTAATTTAAACGATTGGGGACCTATAACAAAGTTATTGTAGTTTCAGCTTTTGAATTAGAAATTTACGAGAATAAACTGTGCAACGAGACCACCAGCAGATATCCTTGCAACGCATTTGGGCTCAACAAATGAAACTTTCTCTTTCTCTCTCTCTCGCGTAAGATTGACCGACTTACGGAGTTAGATTGCGACACGCGATCTTTAAACGGTTAGATGCCACAACTGGAACAAGTCAGAGACGCGATGTGCAAGGAGTGATATTGGAGCACTCAATTTGTGAAAAATCCAAACTCAAACCATTTTAAATTCGATTTTTTTTGTGTCAGTCATTCCAGCATCCTTACAGAGGGGATCGGCAGGGCGTTTGGCCGAAATGACTGTCGCTCGCAATTTATTGAATTTCTTCCATCTACATGTGTCTCCCTAATACACGTTGCTCGTGCCACCCACCCATCTCCTCGTCGGATCTTCTGTCGTGATAGGCTGCGTTCTATTGTTAGTTGGTTGCACACTGTACTTTCTCTTTTTGTCGGCCGTTCCACATACACACACAACGATTATTCGTGCTTTCCCGGTTGTTGTTGTTGTTGCTGCTGCTGCTGATGGCATCACTATTTCGCGCGCTGTTGTTTGTTAATCGATTCCACCAAGTCACCTCCACACGGTTGTTCTTGTAGGAGGCGTGCGCGCGCGCACGATGACTCCTGCCAGTCGCTTGTTCTTGTCGTCGTCTGTCTCTTCTTAGAAGGGATTTTTAAAAACAAAAAAACGAATCCGGCACCACCTTAAGCGGAGAAGGTAGACATGAAGCTGGTGACGACGGACTTCAGCTTAGCGTCGGCATCGTCCGAGATCTTGCCCTCCGAGGCGATCTGCTGCAGCAGCGCCTTCTCG
>KZ068831.1:66828-72239 GCA_002091845.1 Anopheles cracens
TTTGCGTAAAACCCAGTTTGTTAAATATTGAGAGGACTGTGTTGAGTTCAGCTTAACGGAGGACGATGTGGAACCGAAGTTTACCTATGTTCGCATGTCGAACGATATAAAAAACATCATAAACGAGGATGACATCAGCTGTATCGCGGTGTATTCGAAGGTAAGTTTTGAACTAATTATCTACACAGTGGCTAATTAGCTTTTAAGTATTTTTTCTTCGCTACACTTCAATTCCTTTGCCATGGCGCCACACTGAGAACACATTCACATGCTGGACCACAAGGGCAACTTCGGGCACATCGTTATCAATGCAAAAGATTATTAAAAAACATCATAAACGAGGATGACATCAGCTGTATCGCGGTGTATTCGAAGGTAAGTTTTGAACTAATTATCTACACAGTGGCTAATTAGCTTTTAAGTATTTTTTCTTCGCTACACTTCAATTCCTTTGCCATGGCGCCACACTGAGAACACATTCACATGCTGGACCACAAGGGCAACTTCGGGCACATCGTTATCAATGCAAAAGATTATTCCCAAATCCTTTTGATAAACATAATCTTCGTGCACAGTGAAGGAGCGCTGATAGTGACGTTTTCGGGTGACGATAAGGACTATATGAACGAAAACAATCAAGTTTTTTCTACCTCGTAACCCGGAACAGATGCGGTGCTTTTACGGTGCATCTTCTTCATCTAAACCATCCGCTTTGAAGGAATCCTCTTTTCAGTCAAATGCGCGAGGCGAGCTAATCCGGCCAAAGCACGTTGATAAATGTGAACGAGATATTGGAAAAGCATTTAATGACATGAAAACTGTAAGATATGCTTATCTTTAATAGCATGTAAACAATTACATTCAGTGTGGCTTCATTCGAAATTATTATCTTGCCTGTTTTTGTTCAGGCAAGATCCGGCAGATTCGTCTATTCAATTTCAAAGACGGATTCACGGACTTAATAAGTTCAAAATCACCACTTTGATTAAAATGACAAGCTCTAGCCATGTCAGTGTCTAATTATGATATAGATTTGACCTACCTACAAAGAAATACGAAATTTTAGATGCATGTTAATTAGGTACAATGAATCATTGGACTCTTTCTCACCCGTGTGTCTCAAAACTATGTAGTCTCTTGAATTTATAAAAAAATAACCATTATTTAAAACATATTAATCGTATCAATCGTATCGTATCGTATCATGCATATTAATAATAGTGTTGATTAATACGATAAACTTGTGTACAACAACTACTGGTAATATTATTCTTAACTTTTTTATACTACATTATAGTACTTAGTTGTGACTTTTTATCATATTCTTATTACGAATTTTGTTCTTACTATAACTAACTACAAAACACGCTTTCATAAATAATTCCGTAACGAAACTAACATATAAAATTCCTAGTGGTCTTTCAGCTCAAAAAAGTAAACAATAAACTGCGCTTGCAATTGCGCATTAGGTGATGTCATGTGATACGAGAAACAATCAATGTGAAACACTCTTAATTTGTGTAAAATGCATAAACTGTGCTTTGTTTACATTTGGTATCGTAGAAGCATGCCCGTGTAAAATCCCTTTCTACGCATTCCGTCGGCATCGAGTAGTAGCAGCTTGAAAGTAAAAAAAGCAAACGAAAAACTAAAATACGCTTCTAGTTCCCACACTATCATACGTGCGGCAGGCTACCTACAGGGCAGCATTCCAACATTTATGCATTTCGGTGTATCGTACATGCTGGCGGTGATGTTTTGGTGGCAAATCTGGTGACTCGTCACTGTCTCTGCTCATAGGGCAAGTTGCCAAAACACCCCGTTTGAACGTTTTGAAAAATGAAAAAAAACCTGAACTCTTGACACTCCGTCACCTATCTGTCGAACGATGTCTACATTTTATTTGAACGGTCGGTTATACATAAATGAAACGAGAAAATTTCTTTACTTTCTTCATAAAGAAACAAATGTGATGTCTTGTGTGAGAACAAAACGATGAAATATTAAGTGAATCCATTTGTTATAGAACGTGTGAAATTAGACAACGCGTTTTTTGGATTTTGTTGATGGGCCCATGTGAATTGTACTGCTTCGATTTCTGCTTCGATACGGTTATTTGCGTAAAACCCAGTTTGTTAAATATTGAGAGGACTGTGTTGAGTTCAGCTTAACGGAGGACGATGTGGAACCGAAGTTTACCTATGTTCGCATGTCGAACGATATAAAAAAAGTTGAATTCTACATGTCACCGCGATTTTGGTTGCATAAACAGATTGTTCGACGGTCGAAGGGAAGTGTTTATATCACCGAAAGCGTCATCTGTTGCGAGCTTCTGAAAACAAAAAGCAAAAAAGCGCACCACTCCATTTCGCTACACCACACAGCAGATTCATTCACCACACGATCCATATTCTAGCCATTGATAAGAGCCCGACTATGTGCGGGTACGTGGGTACGTGTGTTTCTGAGATCGGATGATATGGAAGGTGGTCGTATTGACTGTAAACCAGTGTTGTTGAATGCATAGGTTCATGAATCACCTGGCGTTGACGATGGTGGTGCAATTAAACGCTGTGGCGATATTGTGGCTTTTCCTGGTGGTCTTTCAGCTCAAAAAAGTAAACAATAAACTGCGCTTGCAATTGCGCATTAGGTGATGTCATGTGATACGAGAAACAATCAATGTGAAACACTCTTAATTTGTGTAAAATGCATAAACTGTGCTTTGTTTACATTTGGTATCGTAGAAGCATGCCCGTGTAAAATCCCTTTCTACGCATTCCGTCGGCATCGAGTAGTAGCAGCTTGAAAGTAAAAAAAGCAAACGAAAAACTAAAATACGCTTCTAGTTCCCACACTATCATACGTGCGGCAGGCTACCTACAGGGCAGCATTCCAACATTTATGCATTTCGGTGTATCGTACATGCTGGCGGTGATGTTTTGGTGGCAAATCTGGTGACTCGTCACTGTCTCTGCTCATAGGGCAAGTTGCCAAAACACCCCGTTTGAACGTTTTGAAAAATGAAAAAAAAACCTGAACTCTTGACACTCCGTCACCTATCTGTCGAACGATGTCTACATTTTATTTGAACGGTCGGTTATACATAAATGAAACGAGAAAAAAAAAAACGAAGAAAACTCAGGTCAACCGGCACTGTGAAAAATCTTCCCCTCGGTTGCATAACATCACACGGCTGGGATGTTATTTTCCGAGCACTTGAACTGGGCCCTTTACACCGTATCTGCACTTGCACTGGTCCCGGTTACATTGTCCCGGCAGTTCGATTATGTCACCACTTTTCGGGCGGTGCGGAATCGATAACACGCTGGTGGATGCCGGACGACATGGCGGTGTTGGATCTTTTTTTCTCTCTCGGTCAATTATGCTCACCTGGCTAGCGGTTCTGGGCAGGCTGCGGGCCACCGAGGCCGCCAGACGGGCAGAAATCATCGACATCGTTGTTGTTTGCGGCTGGCTGCTGGATTTAGAAGTACTGCTTACTAGCGCCTAAAGTTCCACGGTCGTCGTTGAGTAATGGATTCCTACAACTTCTTCGCACGAACTGCGCGACTTCCTTCCTTCGAGAAAATGGAGATTTTTTTTCTCTCGCTCGCCCTGCCGCGGTGAGGGCTCCACGTTATGTAACCTCTTTTTCGATCTGAGTCTGAAGTGAAACGAAAAACCGAGTGAATAGTTCTAAAAGTGTTGAAGCTATTAATGAGATGAATATAAAAAACCGCGAACTAGAGATAATGGCAGAACAATTGGCAAACGAGAAATGCGATCGAAGAGAGCAAAGATCCGCCTACTACGACAAACCATGATGGCGGCGGCGGACGTCAAATGACAGCCACACCAAATCTTCTTTCGCCCGCAGCATGGGAAAGTAATGGAAAATTGTTTTTGCTGCGTCGATTCTTTCGTATGAAACGATTCTTTTACCGATTTTAGGAAAAAAAAAATTTTTTTTACAATATGCCTCTCGTTTGTTTTGTCAGGTTTATCTAACAGGTTCTGGTGTTTTGTTTCTGCTTGTCTGCCTCCTTTCGCTTGCCCTCGGTTTTAGCAATCAATATTCAACTAAGTTGACCATTGGTTATCGGATTGATTGGTTTATCTATTCATAGTTTTGAGTGAGTGCTGCATGGTTACTTACGAGCTGTGTGAATCTGTGTGTTGTTTTTGCTTTCCTCTGTACACTATTTACTCTTTTTATGCTTTTCAAAATGTTCTTAATATTACACTGCTGCCTCTCTGTTCTCCACCTGTAACTGATCGAGATCCCAAAAAAGTTTATTTAAAGCATCAGTTGTTCCCCTTTCCCATATTTCGTTTAATTTGTGTCGTTTCTCTCTTCGCTTCCCTCTTCCTCCGTTAGCATCTTAGCCTTAGCGTGTATCTCTTATTCGTGTGTGTTTATGTTTTCGTGTGTGCTCTTTGCTGTGAGTGTATTCTACTGTGTTTTTTTCTTGCTTTTCTTCTCTTTTCTTCAGTTGTTTGTATAATATTTTTCGTTCATTCCTTTCTCCGGTTTGATGCCGAGCATGGGGTGATCATGCTTGTCACTACTGACGCGTGTTGTTTTGAATAATATCTCTTAATGTATATACCTCTATTTATTGTATTTTTTCGATGAGCTGAGCTAGATGCAGTCATCGTGAAACTACAATAACTTTGTTATAGGTCCCCAATCGTTTAAATTACCACTATGTGATGGTTGTACGCTGACACTCGTGTGACGCTTTGAATGGTTATTTTTTGTTTCCTCAACTACCATTACTGTACCTTCTCCACACATCGAAAGATTGAAAAATTTCCAAAGCATGCTCCTCTTGTCAGAGGAGTTCATCATCCACTCATCATTGGAGCTATCTCTATAGGTCTTTTTTTAGATAAATGGTCAAAGAGAACGGGATTGAACTAGAAATCAATTAATAAGACCAACCCACCCAGAACTAGGGTAAAAGACTCCCAACATCGTTCATAGTAGTATATTTATAAAGCTTCTTTTCGTATTCCTCATAAATCCCCTAGGTGTCTGCATGGGCTCCAATGGGGCCTCCTTAAGCCCTGATGATAGCATAAAGTGAAAACATTTCCCCTTTGTTGCAATTACAACACAGTTATCATGTGTAACTTCTTTTCGGTTACAAAGTACAAAAAACACAGTACAACTTTCGTTTTTTTCTTCACGTTGCTTTTGTTTTCCTCACAATTATTGTTTCTGGTTTAGCATTTATTTGCATTTTAATAGTCATAATGTTACAATAATAATAATGATAATAATAATCAATAATAATCGTGTATATAATAGATTAATAGTTATTTTAATTTGTGTCGTTTCTCTCTTCGCTTCCCTCTTCCTCCGTTAGCATCTTAGCCTTAGCGTGTATCTCTTATTCGTGTGT
>KZ068833.1:7568-24205 GCA_002091845.1 Anopheles cracens
CCGAGCGCATCGTTCCGTGTGCCTTGCACGTGCAAGTGCGTTCATCCCGAACCTCACGGGGCCGGGTGCAAATTATGACGCACTGCTGTGAGATTATAAATTCTTCCACTGCAAGCCGCCGGCACGTTGCCGCGAGGCAACTTCTGAAGAATCCGCAGAGCATCGCGCTTCGGCGCATCAAAACGCGCCACGGCGATCCATTTGCAGTCAGAGCGTGTCATCGTCACCTCGCGATAAAAGCGCTCGCCCAGCCCGTCACCTAACTCCATCACCTTCGGGGCACTTTCGGAGTTCTCGCGCTGGCGCAGTCGAAGAGAGCACGCGGCGGCACTTTGCCCAACCCGACCACCGCGTAAAGAAAGTTTAATTGCCCGGAGAAAGCCGCAGCGACAATCGGCCCAAGTGGTCCGAAGAGGCAGTTAAAACACCAGACAACCCAAATCGGTGCAGAGATGCTACAGAAATCACACTCCACGCTCATCAACCGCATCTGCCACCGCAAGCTGTTACCGCTGGCGTTGACGATCGTCGTCACTTGGTGTGAGTGTGAGTGTGCGCGTTTGTTGATGGCTACTTTTCTTTCCTTTCTCTTCACTGGCGAGATGCACTTTTCTCCTCCTGTGCTAGTGTTTGTCGCCCATCTCTCCGGGTGCCTTTCCGCTTGCCGAGCGATCATGAATAATAATTGCTTACTTAATTTGAAAACACATTTCAATTTGTACCAACAAGCCCACTCAAATGCATTTGGTTGTAAACCCCTTTTTCTTCTTCATCTTTTCCAGCGTCCCATTCTGCTGCTGCTGCTGCTGCTGCATGAGGTACTTTGAGAAAAATTAAGCACCATTTCTATGGGCACCAAACAGGGGCTCTTCAAGCTCACTCCACCCGGCCACATGTTTGATGATTTTCGATAGTAGCAGCCGCCCTTCCGCAATGGCCGCCGCGGTCGGCGCGAACGCGGATGCAAGGCGATGGGAGTGTAAAATTATTGATAAAATGTGTTTGAAATTTTAATGCACTTTCCAGGGCTGGCGCTGGTGGCGGGTGTTAAATGTACGGGTGTTAATAAATTTTTGTGTCCGTAAATTGTTTTCCAGTTTCGTTCGCTTTGTGCTCTCTCTCTCTCTCGCTCCATCCCACCATCGCTGGTAGTGTAATGGGTGTTTCTCCGTTTTCGAATGCATATGTCGCGCCCGCCGTTTGCGCGCGTCGTGCACATTTCGGGTTGATGATTTTGTGTTGACGATTATAATGGGGTTTGAAGAAGCGTCTCGCCACCCGGAGACCACCGTGAAAGTGGTGGCCTTGTTCGGTGATGTGTTTTAAAGTTAAGACCCATTGGACCGGATCCGAATTCCGCAGGTCTAAGTTGAGGGCGTTTGTGTTTTTTTAATGCGATTGAATGCTCCTGCATGTTATTACAGTATCATTTAAATTGATTGGAATATAAATTTTATTGGAAATGTTATAAAAATCACTTGTTAGTTGGAGGTAAAGCATCACTAATAATAAGTTTACATTAATTTCAAATTAATGTAAAATATTTGACTCAAATAATGAGTTTTTTCTGTATAATTGTTAGAAGATTACTCGATACGCTATACTAAAGCTTTACTACTACTAAAAAAAGCTTTACTACAAGTAATATTACATAAAACTGGCTTAGATAATTCAAATTATGGAATTATGTGCGATACTCGATAGTCTCTCCAATGTACTCCAATGTAATTTAAAAAATATATATATTTCTATGCTAATAATATCATTTCTATGCAAATATACATAACCAGTACTCGATAAATACGTCTCTTAAACAAATCAAACAAGATACAAGAAAAATAGAGAACCATTTACGCTTCTCTCACCATAAACCTATCGTACGAAATGACTTGCTCGCCAAAGACCAACCCAAACTCAAGGGGCCCGTTGTGTTCGACAAGCCACCGATGAACATGTCATCATTTATCCTCGTTAAAATTACGTTCCCATGTACGTGAAGGCAGCCGCTCGCGAGCAAATGATGTGATAGCGCAGCGCATCTCATGGTGCATCAACAATAAAATCCTAAAAGGCAGCAATTATTTTACTGTCCCAAGGACGCGCCCTGTCCCGTGGAAAGCTGTTGGTGACAGTTGGTTTTATTTCCGTACCGATTCCTTACCGAAGAGCATTTATCTAATCGGACACATTTTCCGGACCACTTTTCCGGGTGAAATTGACTCGTCGGCGTGCGTGCAGTGTTCATTATGCTCGAACTTAACGAAGAATAGCGACGCTAATTTTCAAAGCCGACTAGCGTAAGTGCACGCGTTCGGATGTCGGTTGCCGGGTGACCCTCTGCAGCAGCAAGCCCCTGCTATGTATGTTGTTTAATTGCTCGGTTGGGATTTTCGGGCCGCCTGGTAGATTGCTCGCCCTATTCCTTTTTCACTACGAAAGCGATGATTCCGGTTAGCTCTTTCGAAGCTAATAATAATTTCATTATTAACTCTCAATAATTCTCCGCCCTATAGACAAGCTTTTCCAGGCTTACCCGAATAACTAGCCCTCTGTTTTCGAAACGAAACTCTGCACCGCTCACAACCATCTCTAATCCCTCTGTTCTGGCCAATTGACGATTCGATTGCATTTCGGTGAGCCGACGGCAGATTTTACACGGTACGAATTTTTCACACCTTTGCTGACTTTGCTGATAATGCAGCCGGTTCTGTGTTTTATATCCACAGGCACACCATTTTTCCTCTTCAGAAACCCCAGAGTTTTGTTTTCTTCCCTTTGTTAGCTGGCCATTTTTCGCCAGCAAACAATTGATGCCCGTGGTGCGAACAATGGATGCACTCGAACCGAACAGGCCGAGCCCCTGTTTGGCTGCGAAATAGCGCAACGTAGAACGCATCCTGCACTCCGCCGGGTTGCCGTTGGCTTATGCGGCAGCAGCAGCAACAATAATACCCAACAATAAACCAATTTTCCAATCCTCTCGAGGATGATGATCCTTTTTTTGGCGTTGCTTGCTTTCTCGAACAGTGCTCATTATGGAATTATGTGCGATACTCGATAGTCTCTCCAATGTACTCCAATGTAATTTAAAAAATATATATATTTCTATGCTAATAATATCATTTCTATGCAAATATACATAACCAGTACTCGATAAATACGTCTCTTAAACAAATCGTGTATGAATGGAACATCAGGAAACCATTGTAAATAAATTAATAAAAAAACCTGGACAAATACTTTAAACGCCTGATTTTTTTTTGTTCGTAAATTTGAAATAAATTCCTAAACCGACGAATATAAGTGATAAGTGATAATACAGACAACTGTGATAAGATAGTATGTGTGTTCGCTAAGTATGTCATACATACAATTGCACAAATGACGCTATATTACACATGGAAGACTTACTTTATTCCTTGTTTTAAAGTTCGTTCACTCTTATTTTACGCTCATTCCGTCAATACTTTTTTTAAATTTAGTTTAATTAGGCAATCAAACTAATATTTTTATAAAGTTTGCTTATAAAATTTAATAAAAACGTTCGTATACGAGTATATTTGACAGTTTGGTGTATTTCTATAAGAGTTAAACTTATTTTATATATTTTTGTTATTTTGGTGCTCTTTGTGTGCATCATTTTAATGTTACACCAACAAAAAGTATTTGAATATTAATAACTATCAATTATCATTTTGGAACATTATTTAACTTATCAATACGAGCTACTATTCACATATAAACTCGAATTCTCGAGAAAGCGTTAGAATTGCAAGCAAACTGAAGTGTTTAGTAACAGTGTAGATTGAATATAATTAGTCTGATATTCGAAATGCTTCAACATATTATTTTTTGACTAAGCCATTTTTTGATATGAATTACATTTGTTTCTATTTTTAAAAAGTTATAAGTTAAAACAGAAACGATACAAAACTGTTCGTTTTATTATCCTTCCTCACTGTTTCCAACAGCCACTGCGCCACTCAGCTTTCCACTATGAAACGACCGTCCACCATCACCATTCAACCATTTTATTACATTGCTCAATTCATTACAATTCATTTAGATTCAAATCGTGTACAATCTCACCCCAATCATCACGAACGCGCACCGCGCCCGTACTTCAGGGGGAAACATGATATTCTGCTCTCCCACCCCACGTTTGCCGGCCGATCAACGCTCCGCTCCGGTAGCTCATAAACCGTCAAGCACAATTTGAACGATTATCTCCCATAAGGACACGAACGGCGGCGTCCTCGCGTCACCACCGGCAAACGGTTCATAATTTCGATCGCTCCCCTCCGGCTGCACGGACCAAAAAGGACCAAAATCAGTGCTCACCGAATAGCGCAGGAGCCAACAACACCATCCACACACACCGAGAAAGATGGCCAACCAGCGGACGACCGTTATCCTGATTGACGAATCACCATTTTCATTTCTCCTGGGGTCGATTTGGCATGTCGACGTGTACGCACGCGTATAATGAAGTGCTGTTAGTTTGCGCCCTGCGTCTGTGCGCGCGCGCGAATCGAAGACAATGCGGCGCAGGAATGAGGGGAAGACGATTGGATTGCATTTATTGCATTCTTATAAATTTCTGTGAAATTGAACGGCTAATGTGGATGGATGGTGGCTGAAACAGCTTCCTTAAAGATTTAATAATGCTCTATTTTAATAATGCTCTATTTGTATGAATGGAACATCAGGAAACCATTGTAAATAAATTAATAAAAAAACCTGGACAAATACTTTAAACGCCTGATTTTTTACCCAACAATAAACCAATTTTCCAATCCTCTCGAGGATGATGATCCTTTTTTTGGCGTTGCTTGCTTTCTCGAACAGTGCTCAACAAAAGAGCAATACGCTTTTCCAATTGACCGACAAGCCATGAAGGCGCTCCTAACATGCCCTGGCCCCTGGATAAGGATCTATTCCTACAGCGACCGAAAAAATGGCTAACGAGAATCGAAAAATCAAAAAATCATTTATTAATTTATTGTCACCGAATTTGGCACAACTAGGCAAGCCGACTGCCTTCACCACCGGTCACTGACCATCGTGCGCCGCGTTCGGAATGTTTCGAGTGCGTCGCATTGTATTGTATTAGGCTCGTTAACAATCGCATCTGTGTGACCCCCGGAACAGAAGGTAACGTGACAAATAATCTTCGCCAGCCAACAAACAGGCCCGGTTCGGGCCATACCATTTATCATTCGATTTTATGCCTCCTTACCATACCGACCGGCTCAGGCCTCAGGTAGGGTAGGGTTCATTTTCAAAGAATACATCAAACTCATCTCACCATACAACACATCCCATTGTGTCGTAAGCCATCCGGAACAACGGTGATCCTCCAGCGAAAGAAATGGCAACCAACAAGCACCCGGAGGTGCGATTGTATGTACGGCTTAGAACTGATCAAATTAATTTGTATTTACGTTTTATTCCGTCCCAACATACCACCACCGTAGTTGTCGCTTTTTATTGCCACCTCATTTGCCCTTCAGCTCCTCGCTCATCGCTCATGTGGCCGATCCCGGTTCAGCTGGCTGCGTGTTTTTGTGGTTTCGAACACTTCGTCTTCAGGACACAGCACCCGCTGTGTTTTATGGGTCTATGGAAGCCATCGGAACGCTCGCCAGTGTTTCGTTGATTGTTATATTGCATTCGATTGGCGTTGTTTCACGGTTGCGGAGGTGCCTTCCTCGAACTAAGGCAGCCCCCGGGTTGCGCCGATGGGCTGCGCTGATAAATTGGGACCCGGACGGTCCGTACAGGACGGGACGAGGGCGTCAGGATGTCTTCGTCCTTTTGTCGATCGCAGATTGGACCAGAAGTGATGGCGTCTGGTTGGGTAGGGCTACGATCATTAAAGTGTTCTCGCATTTTCGAAGAAATTGTTCCACACAATGCGAACCGGCGCATCGAAGACAATGCGGCGCAGGAATGAGGGGAAGACGATTGGATTGCATTTATTGCATTCTTATAAATTTCTGTGAAATTGAACGGCTAATGTGGATGGATGGTGGCTGAAACAGCTTCCTTAAAGATTTAATAATGCTCTATTTTAATAATGCTCTATTTGTATGAATGGAACATCAGGAAACCATTGTAAATAAATTAATAAAAAAACCTGGACAAATACTTTAAACGCCTGATTTTTTTTTGTTCGTAAATTTGAAATAAATTCCTAAACCGACGAATATAAGTGATAAGTGATAATACAGACAACTGTGATAAGATAGTATGTGTGTTCGCTAAGTATGTCATACATACAATTGCACAAATGACGCTATATTACACATGGAAGACTTACTTTATTCCTTGTTTTAAAGTTCGTTCACTCTTATTTTACGCTCATTCCGTCAATACTTTTTTTAAATTTAGTTTAATTAGGCAATCAAACTAATATTTTTATAAAGTTTGCTTATAAAATTTAATAAAAACGTTCGTATACGAGTATATTTGACAGTTTGGTGTATTTCTATAAGAGTTAAACTTATTTTATATATTTTTGTTATTTTGGTGCTCTTTGTGTGCATCATTTTAATGTTACACCAACAAAAAGTATTTGAATATTAATAACTATCAATTATCATTTTGGAACATTATTTAACTTATCAATACGAGCTACTATTCACATATAAACTCGAATTCTCGAGAAAGCGTTAGAATTGCAAGCAAACTGAAGTGTTTAGTAACAGTGTAGATTGAATATAATTAGTCTGATATTCGAAATGCTTCAACATATTATTTTTTGACTAAGCCATTTTTTGATATGAATTACATTTGTTTCTATTTTTAAAAAGTTATAAGTTAAAACAGAAACGATACAAAACTGTTCGTTTTATTATCCTTCCTCACTGTTTCCAACAGCCACTGCGCCACTCAGCTTTCCACTATGAAACGACCGTCCACCATCACCATTCAACCATTTTATTACATTGCTCAATTCATTACAATTCATTTAGATTCAAATCGTGTACAATCTCACCCCAATCATCACGAACGCGCACCGCGCCCGTACTTCAGGGGGAAACATGATATTCTGCTCTCCCACCCCACGTTTGCCGGCCGATCAACGCTCCGCTCCGGTAGCTCATAAACCGTCAAGCACAATTTGAACGATTATCTCCCATAAGGACACGAACGGCGGCGTCCTCGCGTCACCACCGGCAAACGGTTCATAATTTCGATCGCTCCCCTCCGGCTGCACGGACCAAAAAGGACCAAAATCAGTGCTCACCGAATAGCGCAGGAGCCAACAACACCATCCACACACACCGAGAAAGATGGCCAACCAGCGGACGACCGTTATCCTGATTGACGAATCACCATTTTCATTTCTCCTGGGGTCGATTTGGCATGTCGACGTGTACGCACGCGTATAATGAAGTGCTGTTAGTTTGCGCCCTGCGTCTGTGCGCGCGCGCGTTGGCGTGTGTGTATTGCCACCGAGCCGTACTATGTACCGGCGTGCCGGGGATGGCCGGGACCGGGTGAGCGCAACCCCTCCCCGACGTTGGCCCGAAGCAATTTGGCAATACGGCGTTTATGACGATTCGGCAATGGGAAACGGGCCGGCGCGTGAAGCAACGCCGCATTACGCTTAAGTAGAAAATAAATTACTTTTTTCATAATCATAAACGAGTTCATATCCGAGCGGGATATCCCCTGCCGCCGTTGACAGCGTACAGCGAAGGACGGAAGGACGAAACTGTCATCCATCATGCAAAAACAAATATGTAGCTAAAAATGTAATTTATATTTTTATTTGCACACCATCTTGAGCGGAATGGGTTGCGGTGCGGCAGTCGCAAGGGGACCAGCGTCGGCAAAATGGAAACGACGGTTCGCTCGGGCCCGGTTTGCGCTCAAAATGGGGTTTCGTCTTTCGGAATCGGCGTGAAACGTGTGAAATGATTGCGAACCGAGATTCATTTTTGTGCTCGCTTTCGAATTGTGCGAGCTTTAACGAGTTGTATGCATATGATTATGGTTCATATTTTCTAGAAAGGATATCGTAGTTGAGATTCGTTTCAAACCAGGATGATAATTTGTTACAAAAAAGGGAATTTCAAATTGTAAAGAAAAAAATGAAACAAAAAATAACTCTTCGAAAAGAATGTAAGTTACAATATTCTAATAAAAATAAAAAATGTATGAGAGAGATTTAACTTGAACATAAGATAAAGTAAAACATAAACATGACTTTATTCTACTTTATTTTAGAATATTAAACAAGACTACGATAAAACCATCATCGCTCCAACTACTTTATGTCGTTTAGACTATTATCACCCACGTTACATATACAGTGATGCTTCAATGCTCATGTTGCGATCAAGATATCGCTCGTTCCACTTTGCCCGACCAGCAATTATCGCGCGCCGGATCGAGCGGAATGACGCCAATTTATACGGGCGTTCCGGTTGATGATGTGCCGGCGCCCACCACATTTACATTTGCATTCGAGCCGCGCCGTCGAAAACGACGGGCGTTTATTTTATTACACTTGCTGACCTCAATCTCCTCAGCGCTCGCCCAATCGATAAATCCGAGTGATGATGATGAACGATACCCACTTACTCCAGCGCCGGCGAACGTGCGCTTCTCTTTTCCGCTCGGAAAAACCGATTCATGCTGCCGATTGATCGATTTTTTCCGCCACAATAAAAGAACAACAAGCGCGCAGGCAAGCGAAGGGAGAAGAAGCAGCACCAAAACCGGAACACGTAGCGCAGTAAAATTCAAATTTCCTGACTGCCATCTTCTTTCCATCCGGTCTTGTTTGTGTGCTTTTTACAATCCCTTCCAGAAAGCGCCCCGCGGCCGTCGAGGACGCCCCTTTATAACCTTCGCCGCGGGCCTGCAGCATCCGTGCCGCTGCCCCGGGCTCTCAAACCTCTCCGCAGCGATGATTGCGTCGCAGGGAAGAAAATAAAAATGGCACCCTAGCCTAGCCCAGCCGTACCGGCGCTAAAACGCGCCCGGGGGAATACACGCTGGTGTGGCGTGAACAATCGGCCGAATTTGTGCCGAAACTTCTTCACCTTCCACTGCGGGTGCGTCTTACGGCATTAAAAGGACTGTTGTTGCCATTTGCTACGATTTGCATTATTCATGCTATTTGAACTAAACGGCACAAACCAGTCCTTGGGGGGTTAGGCGTCACTGATGCCGGTGCGAATCTGGTGCAGAAGGACGAAACGTGCTTCGCCCGTTGATGGCCGGTAAGGATTCGCTTTCACTGTAATAGATCGGTTTAATGTCGGCCAGATGGTCGCTAATCACGGCTCGGTTAAGAGCGTTGATTGGTGTAATCGATCATCGCGCGAGGGTGAAACTTACCGGAGGCTTTCGTGCGCATCGAAAAATGAAGCCGTAACTGAATTTTTTTCTGACCCGGGTTTGGATATCACAACTGCAAACTTAAAACAAGTTAAAAATGAAGGTCGAGGTCTTTACACTTTCCGAACAGTTAGTCTTTTAACAAACGTTCTCATTAAAAAAGGACTCGCTCCGAAATGTACAGCAAAGAAACATTGATTTATTATTTTTCCACTTGTAACACAGTTTTTTTTTTTATTTTCATTGCCATTTTTTATGAAATCAATTAATGTTGTTTCCAAAAATACTGAAAAATTTGGAAAATGCCAATCTAAAGACTCACATTTTCATCTCGAATCACGGTGGAAAACCATTTTTTTATTTGAAATTAATTTTCTTATGTTCTAGGTATGGATCTATGTCAAAGTAATCGGAAGAAGTATGTTGTATGGATGTTGAAGAAATAGAAATCACTTTTATTAAACGTAAAAAGGTACTAAAAAACTTTTAATTTATTTTACAGCATATCTCTTATCTATACTTAGCTTTCCTGCGTAGATTTCAGTACAAATGTATGGGGCCTTGATCTTTATGTTTGGTTGAATTACATTCCAAAGATCAAAATACATAGTCCTCTAGAAGCTATCGAGTACACATAATATAAATAAAATAATGTCTTAAATTCCTTCAAAAATATTGTAAGTGATTGGTTATAGTCAGTTTTTTAAGTTATCAGCTGCCGAATTTCGAAAAGGCGTACAAAAACGAACATTAATATGGAGCCCTATTAGCTAAAACAATCGGCATGTTAACCACGACTAATAGAATCTAATGTGGCCGACATTTTAAATTCAACCACATGCAACCGACAACAATCGTACCGCCGCAAGTTATTCCTAACATGAAAAATCTACACACCCTTCGCACGATCGATCTATATGGGTGGAACGAGAGAAGAAAAAAAACAATCTTCATTTGCCTTTCAAAGGAAGCGACAAATGTGCTGCAAACTGCCCGTGTACTAGGCCTTGTAGCCAAACCTCCCCCCAACCGAATTAAGTCAAAACGATGGTTTCGATTCGATGTGTTTTTGTTTCGCTTCGGTGTCGTTTCGTACACAAAGAGCCAAGATCCGCCCGGATCGATAGCTCGATCGCGAGATAGCTTGCGCGAGAGGGACTCGTAACGATACGACGTACAGCGCTGGTCTTTTCGTGGACCGAAAGTCAACCATGGCATCCATCCATCCATCGGATCCGTCTCCGTTGCGTCTCGCGCGTTTGTGGACGAGCGTGCGTGTGCGCACGCGCCCGCACCCGGACGGACATGTGTTCTTTCGCACTAATGTCCCCTGCCAAATAGACTTTCAAATTCGCTCATCAACCGTGTCTGTATCGCGGTTTCTGGTGAACCCCTTTCGCGGCCGACAATCTCCGGTGGCATGAAGGATTACACACCTCTCGATGGCCTCACCAACAACACACACACCCTCGGCACCCGGCAGTCTCGTGGGCAATCAGTGAATGGGAATGATGCATGGAAACGATAATTGAATAAAAACTTTTATTGTTCTCCAGCCTGGTAACTGTAAACGAATATTATCTGCAACCTCCGGTGCACTGCGGGGGGAAACGATCGACTTCCGACCGCTCCACCGATCGCCACGGCCGGGTCGCAAGGATGTGTGGAATGCTTTTGTTCTGTGGAATCCGTAAAATCATTTAAATGGCCGCATGTTCGCCGTTTCGCCCAGCCGTTCGGGTTGGGGGCTTTTTTTCGGCGGTCGCCGTTGCGTTCTTTTTTTTTGCTCGTACCCGCTTCGCACCTTTCCGCGGCCGTTTCGCGAATCTTCCGCCGGACGTAATTCGTTGGACAAAATCGAAGAACAAGCGAGACAAAAAAACCGCTGGAAAACATCTTCCGCGAGGCCGACTTGTCACGTTGACAGGGAGACGCGTTCGTCATGTTTGCTTCCGATCGGTTGATTGGTTTGTATCTGATGCTTGCCTTTCATTGTTTTCTGCTCCGAATGTTGGATGTAGCGTCGAATGGTGTGCGGATGAATGACACGAGTTTGTGAGGAAAAACATATCATTACACTAAAAACATTTTGTATTCTTTTTTTTAACTACTCAAGATTTAATTTTGACTTAAAGATCTCCTATTTCTGTTCCGCCTAAGCGTAGTAATTAAAATGTTGTGTTGGCTCTAGTTACTACCTTTTCAACTTACACTTGTCGATCTGTAAAACGTAGCCTCACTTCTTTAGTTGTACATATATACAATGTAATCAATACTCACTTGTTCATATTTCTTCAAAGTTCGATTTTTCTATTCCATCTCTCCTTGAGCCTTTGAGAAAGTTTCGTTAAGACAAAATAACATCGGATAAAGTCATATGTTTAATGTCATTTTCAAACAAGCAGTTGTTACAAATTTGGAACTCATTTGAGTTTTTTTATGTTTCATTGGGACTTTTGAAGAAACTCTTTAGTTTTATACATAGAAATTGTCATATACCCAAGGTTTAATTTAATATACACCTTTTGAAGTTATATTCCAACTGTCTTTCATATTTCGATGTTATTTTTTAACTTATCGACATCTCGATAATTTGCTCGAAAAGTGTCGAAAGAGTTATCACTTGTTATTTGAAATGAACATCGTTTCCACGCGCCGTACGCTTACACACGCCGACTGAACGATGAATTTATATCCGACTTCGCCAGAACTTATCGCATTCGCGTGCATTAAGGCTAATAACACACCACCAGAGTAGAACTTTAAGAAACCACCTAAATTTCTCATCTGTCACCACGCAGCCTGCCCCGTTCCCACGGAGTCATCAAGCATCGAACGTGCAGAACGTTCTCAGCAGCGCACGCCCACCTAGTTGTAGGCGCTCGCAGTTTCCGAACAACCGATAAATTACCGACAGGACCATCCTGTGCCTGTCGTTGCACTGGCCGTAAACCAAACGCTTGAGACAATCGACAGGATACGGGTCGTTGGAAGCGGCAGCAGCACCACCAGCACCACCATCTCCAACAAGGATCTGTGGCTGAGACCTTTCTCCTCCACACGGGACACATGTTGCTTACGGCTCGCTAAGGAAATTGAATCCTCAGACCTCCCAGGCAGACGGCTCGATGTTGTTAGCCGTTGACTAGTGTCTGTGTGTGTGTGTGTGTGTGTTTGTTCCTTTCCTTTACCGTGATCTTAACAACGCTCATTTGCAGCGACACGATCCGAACGATTCGATTCCTGTAGCGCGTATGCTACATGCACGTCTTTGTTTTGTGCTCTTGTTGACTCAACAGACCTGCCGAAACAAAGCGTTGTTACGATTCAATCTCTGTTCCCAACCACTTTGGAGGTGAAGTTTTTTTTTTGTTTAACACAGGATAAAATCGTTACCTGCGCGCATGTAATGATTCGTAGGGTGTTCTGTCCTGCGGTTTTGCTCCGGGCGCTTTTCCATGCTGTGATCGATACTTTGATCCTCCTCCTTCAGCTGCGGTCCTTCTTCTCAGCTAGACATTTGCTGGCAGGGCCGGCAGGGATCGAGCCCTCCACAAGTAGCGACGAGTGGAGAACTAAATTAACTTTTCGGCTTCCGTCGGGGCCGAACAATGCATCCTTGTTAGCGCCGTGATTCGTGCTGATGCTGCAGCGGTGCGTTTTCCGGCGATAGGTGGCTTCAAAATGAAGATGTATCATTTTCGACGACATGATGGATCATCCTCCGGTTGTGGCTTCCAGCAACACAACTACTCCCTTACTTCCGATATCACCGACACTCAAACACCGGAACCCCCAATTGGTGCGGTGAACAATCGTTCGCCTCACGACATCTGCAAACACTGGCGCTGGTGTTGGGTGCGAATGCAGCCACCATCGCAACCAATGGCAGCAGCCAATTTCCGAACGAAACCTTTAAATTGATCTAATTAGAGCGCATTAGCACCAGATGTTCCATGCGTATGCACGGAGCGGAACCCCGCCGAGTCAGCTCGTTTGTGGGTAACGCTCTGTCAGAGTGCATTTGGTGCAACATAACAACACCTACTTTTAACACTGATTGAGTGGATCCATCGGGGGTTTCTGGGAAAAGTTTGCCGGACCCGCTTGCAGCCTGTGTGCAGCACTTTCATTGCCATTTCCGAGGTTGTTTGTGGTTTTGTTTGCGTTTTCACGACTAATTCCGGGAACGCACGCAACGGTTTCCGACAGTCCCAGCGCAGATGAGATTTTTTCATCAGATACAAGTTAGTTTTGTTACAATTACTACAGATTTAACAGCGATTTGGTATCAATTTCTAATTTTCATCTCGACCAGTTAGAATTGTTTTCGCATGTTTCCAACAGAATTAACTACTTATCAATGATCTTTTTTAAATAACTTCAAAATCTTGTTTCGCTTTCAAGTTATCGCTTTCTATTACTTTCATAATATTCGATGTTCTGGTTTGTATAGTAATCAATTTTCAAATTGATGAGTCACATTTTCTTTGTAGTTTGCCATCATTATTAATTTGGTCAAGTTGTTCCTACAGTCCCAAACCGATGTGTTATGCGATCTCTTTTGTTGCCATCAATCCGGTGTTACTTGAATCAAATCCATCCTCCTCGGAATCGAACCCCTCACAGCTGCACCAAAAACGGTAATTGATTGTTTTAACATTTATGCACGAAAACACATAACGACAACGGTCGGTTTCGTCTCTCCACCCGCGAGCGCATCACGATCCTGCGACAGAGGCCATAAATTGGCCATCTTCAGACGATCGGGGCGTCATCATCAACACCATTAAGTGCAACTTGATCAGCCAGAGCCCAGGTCCCCTCCAACCAATGCCATAAACGGATCGAGCGCGGGGCCGTAAATTCATCTCTTTCTTCCTTGCCCGGTTCGATTGCCGCTCGGAGTGCGATTGCTGCTGGAGGAGCCTCGGCGGTGACGATCAGCGACAGGCAACTGCCAATAGATGCTCTCCTAGCACTGGAGCCTGTTCGCATTCGGCCAAGAAAGAACGGGGTGATGATCACGTCAACCAGCGATCCGACCGCAACATGATACTTTCGACCGCAAGGGGGAATGTGAATAATTCAAGGTGAAAATCGCACCTCAAGAATGCTGCTTTAGAGACGACACGCATTGAAAAAACGTCGAGATGCTTCTCCGATTGGTGGTATCGACTCCGCGCGGGACATGATAGTGTCAAATGCAATGCTGCCTCGGAACGATCGCGCTCATCATCTCGCTGATCAGGTGCTTACCAATGCCTATATCACATCATCAGGGGCATCTGAAAAAACACTCACACTCACCTTTCGATCTGTTCCTAATCATCGTTTTATTCACACATTACACCAACCCGCGTCCGTGCTCTTTCTACGTCGAAACGATTGCGTCAGCAGCCGGACCCTCGGAGTCAAATAATTTTAATGAACTATATCCATCATCCGGCAGTTAAGCCATCGCCACACGGATGAAAACGGGCTTTACTATGACCACGGAAAGCATGGGGACTGCCTTCGACCCATCAGCGCTCACTAAATATCGGTCCGTTTTTCATTCCCGCCTTGATTCTCGCGCCTAAACCGCCTCATTTATATTCCTTAATTTCCGCTGCCCGCCGTAAGGATTATGGAGCACCGGGGCGCACTGCGCTCGGCAAAGCGCGGTTAGAGATTTCCAAATATTTTCATCCAAAAGTCCAGGCATTCATCTCCGCTATTATCATTGTTCGTGCTATTAAGACACTTCGGATGGGACGCGGCCCTGGGGTGGACTTGGGGACGACAGCCACCCCGGGTCCCGGCTGATTGCCGTCATTTATCACGACGGTTAATCATCGCCATTTTCTAATTATATCCAATCCATTTGAGGGGCTGCTCGGCTGGGTCTTTCCCCCGCGTGAATCCGCTCGATTGGCCTTTCAATCAAATGTATTGAAAACGTTACCGTGCATGGTATTTGCTTTAATCATCACAGATTAGGCTGGGAGGGAGATGAAGAAATATCCTTATTGACACGCATCATCGGGCAACCGCAACGATCGAGCTTGAATGTAAATAGCCGTCGCATTCCAAAGGTTTCGAGGGAGTATGGAAAAATCGATTCCTATTTCTACACCGTCCTATCTATGGCAGCCTTCGATTTACCTCGACCCACACAGGACCAATCGCGTGGAATCAATTTGGTATCAAATTACTTCCAACTAAACTCCAAAGGAGTCATTTTGTGGAGGAACTACGACAAAAGCTCACAAGCCTCGTTCCGGTCTACACGATTGTGTTCACTGTGAAATCAAAGCCAGATCCTTTCTGTTTCACATGTGAACATTACATTATCCTTTTTAACATAAAAAAACGAACCCAATCTAAAATGGGCTTCCAATTTTGCGAGATTTGACTCAAATTTCAAGCAACCGTGGTATGTTGTCGATAACTGGGGTGGTTTTATCAATTGGCCACGGATGGGACGCTTACATTAGTTCCGGCTTCTCAGCTACATGTCCGGCCTCCATTGCTTTCGGTCATTTTTTCCTTGCTGACCATGAAGCGACGCGTGTGATTATAGAATCGTTACAATCGGAATGGTTAAGATGTTATTGGATTTTTATAGAGCGGACTTTAGATTGATTCCCGTCAGATGGGCGAATCGAGCTCCTCAAGGAGCTATTTTAAACCACCAGATAGGTTGGATATCGTGCTCCGGGGAACGATTAATACGCTCCGAAGCAATTGTTTTGAAGTTGTATGTAATTTATTGGCAGCAGCAGGTTTTAGGACGCTAGATGATTCTATTGTGAGTCTTGTATTGGAAAGATATTGTGATATAAGATAAGCAACTTGAATCATATGATTTTCAAAGTCTATTAAGTACATACATTAGTGAAATATTGTTTGAAATTGTATATTATTTCGACAAATCACTTAAAAAATAGCCTGAATAGCTTCCAGTGTTATTGGAAGGATAAATGGATAAATTCAAGATCCTAGCTTTCAGAAAACAGATGTTCAATTGGAAGTCAAACTCGAATCTATCAAACATAAAAAATCTATTTAACAAAAATTACATGCAATTTCTAGATGTACGCTAGACTCTAGATGGAGTGTTCCTTCATTCATCTCCATGCCAAGCGTTAGCTCATCTAATTTGGATGGTATCTTAGGAAGTATAAAACAAACTTCTGCTCCATCACGTCTATCATAATTTCCAATCAAAACCTTCCCGTTTACGACCAGGAAGGTACACCTAACCTGAATACGGGATCATAAAGTTTACACTAGAG
>KZ068835.1:1970-19388 GCA_002091845.1 Anopheles cracens
GGTATGCCAAAAGTGATGCTTTCTTTTGTTGCTGATTTTTTGCTGCTGCCTAGTGTGTCTGTACGGATTGTGGTCGTTCTTTTGGGGGCACGTTCAAGAAAACGCCTTTCTCCTTTGAGATCAGACTGCGGGCGTTTTGTTGCCATAAAAATGGGAGAGGATATTAGAAACATGTTTAGGAATGATGGAAAATAAATGGCGACTCATTAATCTCGAGAAAATGATTTCGGGTTATGTTGCATTTGTAGGACCTGGTGGAACAATGCTATGTTGGAGAACTTTGAAGAAAGAGTTAATTTAACGGTATTGAGCAAGAATCGCAGTTAGTTATATCCTGACTATTGTTATATTTCGTCTGGATCTTGAAATGCTAGGTTTCAGAAGATCCTAATCGTGGTGATCTTTAAAGAAATCATCCCCTCGCGTATGATTAACGTTGTTCATCCCTCAGGATCACAGCACGGCGAATAACGTTTCAATTTCGCATTATCAATCAATCATGCATTTTTTTTAGCAGCTAAAACGAATACGAAAAGAAAATATTCTCTTGATTGATTATAAACAACGGTAATCGGCGTGTATATACAGTGATTAGAAACTGATTACGGTACCGAAACAAGATTCGATCATAAAAAAACCTTCAATGAACCGCAGCCGTATCGCTGTTGAATCCCCATGGCCTGCAGGTCGAGCAAGATAGTGAACCCAAATGCGATCGATTAATCGATGACGCGATAAAGCCCTCGATTGGTCCAATTGGAACTTGATAAGGGTAACCGTGGCTTTGGTGTGGCAGTGAAGCCTTTCAATAAACAATTGTAATTCAGTAACGGTAGAGACACGTTTTGTGACCCGTCCGTAAAGAAAACCGCAGTCCATCCCGTGGGGAGGGGGGGCTGCCTTCCCGTGTTTAACCCTGCGCCCTAATCCGTTACCCGCTATGGAGAGGAGTTCAATTAGAGACGGCTAGCCACGGTCCAATTGGCGGTGGATGATGGGCATACGTGTTAAATCCCCCGTCGAATGACGTTTAGGCACTGCCACCCTCTGCATCGAAGGGCTTTTGGTGCTGGTCGGTGATGAGGAGAGAGCTTTTTGGGGGTCCGTTTTCGTACGCGGGATTAACCGTGTGTGCACCGTACCTACTGGAGACACCGTTACACCGGCGCTCGCGTATTGACCGTATTGCGCCTCCGCCGACGTGCTGGCAGATGATAACTGAAAGGAGAGACGGAAAGAAACAGAGAGACAGAGCAGAGAAGTAGAGATAAACTGATGCACGCGAACAAACGGTTTCGAGCGGTGAGTTGAAGTTGTTTTCGCTTTATTCTTTCTTTACGACCCTCTGCCGCTGCCGCGTTGGATACCGAAAGGGAAGAGCACCGCGAGAAGGAAGCGCAAAACCCAAGATCTGTAACAAGCAGGCTTTACCGTACGATGATTCGATTCTGCTGCTGCTGCTGCTGCTGCTGCGGGGCAAGTGTGTGGGCTGTGTGGGGGGTTTTTCGCCTATCCTTCGAGAGGTTAAATAATAATAATCTCATCAGCACCTGCGGTTCGGGCCTCGATTCACGCTAATCAGTGCGTGGTAGGTTTGTGGGTATAGATACTTTATTAGGGTTTTTTATTTCAATTGCATCGCATTTGTGTTTCCAGGTTGAGTGAATAAAAAAAGTGGAGCAGCTCTTTAGTTAAAACGTAGAATTTTGTTGTTTTTCTGTGTACTGTATTATAGTTATTTCCAAAATTAATCGCGAGAGTGGGTTTTTTTTTCTAAAAATCAATAATAAACCGATACAAAATTATTTACTGTATATAGATAAAAAATCACCACAAATGGGTTTTTCTTTATATTAGTGTAACGCAAATTGTTTCGAACTAAATTTGTCTTAAGGGGTTTGGCATAGAATTGCTGTTAAATGTTTTTCCTTCTTGTTCGTGTTCTCGATCATTCGTCTTAGTATGCAATAATGTTTGTATTAAATTATTCAGTTTGATTGATAAATTCATAACGATTTTTAGATATTTCGAAGAGTTTACAGAAAGATTAAATAATAAGTTTCTTGCAGAAATATGATATGATTCATTTGATGATTTTAAAGGCATTTATTGCTTTGAATTTAAAAATACTTTTATTTGTTATACCTGGCTCCAATTTTTTAACAACACTGCTGAAACGGATGCATACATCTTTGTTAAAATATCAAATGTGGCATATAAACTTATTTGAAGTTTTACATTATTGCTTCTTACAATGAAATACCGTTTAAAAATACTTATTTGCTGCAGATCATTTATTTTGAATTGATGGAAAAATATCAATTATTGGAAGCAAAGAACAGTGACGTAAGTTTTCCAACTAAGGTGTTCTCCTTTCTAAAGAGAATTTTCACAAAAAAGAAAATTATGTATATATCCTACATTGGCAACTTAACTCAATTCGGCATTCTCAGAGAGAGTTTTCGTCTTAGGGAGATTACATCTATGAGAAACATGAATGTATCTACTTGAGCGTCATCTTTTATAAACCATAAATTTTGGAATAATTTCACATTTTAAAGCCCCTTTAAAATTTTGGAAAGAAGATAGATAAATGTAAATCAATTAATGTAAAAAAACCTTTCACACCTTTGTATAAAGAGACTAAAAAACACAAAATACCGATAGTGTAAAATCGTAGAATTTTATCTCCTGCCGCGCAAACAGTACCGTTTCGAGCAGAGGCAAAAAAAACACAAAATACCGATAGTGTAAAATCGTAGAATTTTATCTCCTGCCGCGCAAACAGTACCGTTTCGAGCAGAGGCATCCAATGCATCGTGCTGTCTAACGTCGGACAGCTCATACAGGAGTAATAAAGTTTCTAATATCATCGCACGTTCTCACATCATCGCACAGTCCCATCCCAATCGCCGCGGAGTGACAAGAAACTCAACCGCACCACACCACGATAGCAATCGGGCGATAGCGTCTGCGGGCGTTCGGTAGAAATTCGATAGGCATTCGGAGGTGGTCGTCCGGTCGCGTCCGGAAGTGTGAATTGGGGGTGGGCAGGCAGTGCCCAGGCTACGGAACGGACGAAGCACATGCTCCAGTGACGGCGTACCCGCGTGCGTCGTGTTTCACCCACTCGGCGCGGCGGTTCAGAGACACAACGAGGTCACTGCGATGAGTCAGTTCAAGTGCGTTGAAGTGCATGCACCGGGTCCGGGTTCCACGCGCGCACGGCGGACGTAGTGCGCGAAAGATTCGAAGGGCCGTTCGCAGGGAGCAGTAGAAACTAGGCTCGAGACCCGCTTGTGCATGAACAGTTGATGTGATTTTTATGAAAATACGCGTGTGGCCAAATAAGTTATTCGGACTCATCGTTTATCGTTGGCTTGCGCCGCTTGAAGTCCGGGACGGTTCGGAAGATACTGTGATTGTGATTAACGCTGATGTCGTTGATGGAATTTTTTGTGTGAAAGTAATCATTAATCGTTACCACAAAAGGGTTTTTCTTTATATTAGTGTTACGCAAATTGTTTCGAACTGAATTAGTCTTAAGGGGTTTGGCATAGAATTGCTGGTAAATGTTTTTCCTTCTTGTTCGTGTTCTCGATCATTCGTCTTAATATGCAATAATGTTTTTATTAAATTATTCAGTTTGATTGGTAAATTCGAAGAGTTTACAGAAGAATTAAATAATAAGTTTCTTGCAGAAATATAATATGATTCATATGATGATTTTAAAGGCATTTATTGCTTTGAATTTAAAAATACTTCTATTTGTTGTACCTGGCTTTTAAAAACACTGCTGAAACGGGTGCATACATCTTTGTTAAAATGTCAAATGTGGCATATAAACTTATTTGAAATTTTACATTATTGCTTCTTACAATGAAATACCGTTTAAAAATACTTATTTGCTGCAGAACATTTATTTTGAATTGATGGAAAAATATCAATTATTGGAAGCAAAGAACAGTAAACGGTTCGGAAGATACTGTGATTGTGATTAACGCTGATGTCGTTGATGGAATTTTTTGTGTGAAAGTAATCATTAATCGTTGGAAATGAGTCAGGCCTGGTGGTGAACATTTCTCTGCCCCCTTCGCCGGTCACCGGATGACAAGCGATTTGATAGGCGTTTCGAGCCCTTTCGGCAGATTTTAATTTCTTCAGGCTTTAGCACACCAAAACAACAAAACCGGAGCTCACTGCCTGTGATGACGTGCGAGCTATCAACCTGCTTATCACGCCACCACAACAGCTCCGAAAGGGAGCGAGCCGAAACGCCTCGAATGATAACGCCTTTCGATGGCGGCTGTACTAGGTTTGCGCCAAGACTCGAACCGCCCGTGAGATAGTACGTGATCGACAAGGGCGTATTTTATTAGCAAACTTCAACGCCATCAGCGCCGGCTAATTGTTTATTTTACGCGACGTGGTAACCCCGGGGCGAACAGCGCACAATAAGGAGGCGAAACATACCAGATGCACCTGGCTGGTGGCTCGGGTTTCGAACGTTTCACGTGTAAAGCAGGCGTTAATATGCAAACAGTTTGAGCGGGGCTGGTGGTTTGTACGTGATGGAACGTTTAAAAACGGATTTGATTAATTGCTGATTAGGGGCTTAAATTTAATTTAACGTTTTTACTGCCAGCGAGCGTGTGTGCGTGAAGATTAAGTGTTTATTTTTTTTTGGCGCTCCCACCGTGTTGCAGACAAAATGCACAAAACTGCAACGGGGCTAGTTGGCTCGAAGCAAAAAATACGAAATAAAAAACAAACAGTGCAACATGAAATGCGTTTAGCGTGTTGTTACACCGCACGTTGCGCGCTCAGCCAACACTCGCATCCTGCCCGTGCTCGAACACGTCAGGCTTGTGTGGAGTTTGTGTGTGTGTGTGCGGTGGTTGAATTACTTAATCTGTGTGCGATTGAAAAAAAATCCTAAAAGAACGAAAACCGTTTCACGTAAGCCGCGAAGAGTTAGTTTACGCGACACGCCAACACGCATTCTGCATTCATTTATTTTTATGTAGAAAATCCATCAACAACATGCGTGTTGCTTTGTGTGTGATAGAGTGCACGCACGCTGTCGAATCAGCCGTGCCGTGTAAGCTAGGAGCCGAGCCGAGGCCCAGCTCAGCCCGAGAGAACCACGTGGAGTGGGCCACTTAGCCCGGGCCAGTGAGCTGTCGAGTTTGGACTTTCCGTTCTAATAATCATGATGCTCGGAATGATGAAAGCGTGTGCTTAGTGTGCGAGACAGAGAATAACAGAAGAACGGTTATTTTAAATGCAGTTCAGGTGTAGAAACTCACCACTTATGGGCAGCGTTGGTACGCGCGCGTACCTGACGCATTGACAGCATGATGATTAGCATATTTTCACTTTTAATTGCCATCGACTGTGGTGCACAGGTGTCAAGCTGTCAGGGGCGCGTGAACGGTGCAGCGATAGGGTGGGTCTTTTTTGTAAGTGTTCGAGCGCCATAAACAGTGAGGTGTGAAGGTGAAAATCATGTGCGAACGGTTGTTGCAAAACGCCACGTTCTAAAGCGCACTGGTAGGGAGGAAACATACATGTTGCAATCGATCATGGAAAGTTAATTGAGTGATTGTGTGTGAATAAGCCTAGTGTTTTATATTACATGTACTATTGACGATTTTTAAACACAATAAGGTTAAATAATTTAATAACAACATAAAGGTATTCATAGTCTGAAGTATGAAAAGATTTCTTTGCAGATAGAAACTCTACTTTATACTCTATGAAGTATGCAATTTCACCAACAAATGACTTTAGTAATGCATAGTTGAAAACATAATTGACCTACTTAACATTAACGTTCACTTTTGGTTTCAATTGTCACTTTTGCAACTTCGGGTTTTTATTGTTTGAAAATGAAACCATCATGATACAGTGTTATTTAAAGTCTTACAGATTTGCAAAATTCTCTTTGCAGCTCATAAACAATATAAAAATTTTAGGAGCTCAACTTGTTACTCCAGTTGGTATTTGATTACCGATTGAGTTGTGCGCCTACTATTGTACTTTTTCATGGATTGACATCTTAACTTTTTGCATATTTTCCCGATTTTTTGAAGGATGAAACCATTTTTCACACGTCTTTAAAGATGTCATAAAAGCATGAAACTAGAACAAACAGTTTTGAATTCATATTATGTTTTTATCAGTTATGTGGAAGCATACTTTTTACGTAGCTTTCAATGTTTTCCATTGCACGACCTTCATAGTACAGTACTACATAGTAAACGACAACTTAATGTGTAATTTATCATGTTTTGAACAAAAACAGTCTATTTTTGTTCGTAGGTTCAGAACATTTTCGTTATATTCTAGTGCATGACATTAGGTTTCTAGCAATTTTTATTTTTCGATGTTTATGCTTTCATGAAGAGAACGAGGGAAAATGTAAGGTCACAATTTGAACACATGCTAAAATTTGAATAAAAAGTGTTGAATTGCCTCCTAGACGTTAAAGGACACCAAATATGACCGTTACCATTTTTATATTCAGCTGCCCGTTAAAGATATTCCTCTGGAAAGTGAGTTCAATCAAATTTCCCTACCAGTCAATCGATCAAATAAAACATTTCAACAGAAAAAGACTCTGACGGTTCATAATCACCCCGCGTGATCTGACAGGCGGATGATGATGGACACGTTTATAACGATATTAGAGTTTCCAGACGGAAACGGCTCAATAAACCTGCTGCAGCTTTTTCATTTGATTTGCAGTTACGCCTTTGTCTTTCCTAACAATACAATCTACTGCAGTGTGGGAATGCAACGAAAACTCGATCTATAATGCATAATAATCTTTCTCTGAAAAAATGTAAAAAATACTAATCCCCGCATCTGCATACCGACACGCGAGATATGTGAGATGAAAGTTGAAACGTGACGCTGTCACAGATCGAGACTCCGAATATCGCAACGTAGCAGGACTGTTTCAGTTGGGCAGAAAAACAGGTAGAAACAGGTTGAAAAGTGTGTTGGATCTAGTTTCGGTGTAGGATTTTTCTGTCCCTTCGAATTGGTGTAGATAACATATCGAAAGTGGTGCTGCTTCTGGTTGGTGCTGAAGCTAGTGGGCAGTGGTTTTCCATGAGCGGCAATGGGACGAACGTACGTGGAAGACGCGATCGCTCCAACAACGTGCACAAGTCGACGGGCGGCGACCCACTGCGGATAATCCAAAACAAGCTGGAAATGTCGCCACGCAATTGGTAAGTGGGCAGGGATTAGACATTTCCAAACGGGAAGCGTATCGATACGTACGTTACGTGTGGCAATACCTCGAATGTGGGTTACTTTTACTACAAGAAACAAGATTTTCATATTCATTACGCACGCACTGTCGGCAGGTGAGATATTTCACCGTGTCGTGCGACAAGCGGTCGAACGTGATTTTTCTCGCGGGTTTATCTCCCGGTTCCTCCACATGGATTGTCCATAATGGCGCCACCAAGGGGCCTGAAAGAGGGCAAGTTAGATATTACGCGGAAATGTGTTCCTTGAAAGTTGTCCATATCCATGCTTCCGTCTCGAAAATCGTTTGTTGACATAACATCTTTTCGATTTCTGGTTCCTCTATCAATACTTCCAAGCAGTGCGGAACATTTTCGTAAATGCGGAGTTTGTTGACATAACATCTTTTCGATTTCTGGTTCCTCTATCAATACTTCCAAGCAGTGCGGAACATTTTCGTAAATGCGGTTGTTTTCTCACCTTCTAAATAAACACTTCCGATAAATCATCGTATGTCATCGCCCTGCCTGGGTCCGTATTTGCATATCTAACGAATATTCGCCTCGCGTCGCTTCGGAAACGCGAGTTTAAAGCACCCGTCCCGACACCGCACCGTTCCTGCGCCAACCTCGTTCTCGCGAACAACGCGCAGCAACATGAAAGATGACTTTTTATCGCGTGATTGCGAGTCATTCTTTTGTAGGAAACACCCTAGCAGCCCGTTCCGCCACGCCTCATCCCGCCGGACGTTGCGAAACGCGGCGTGACAATTGGACCGAGTCTTGGCATCCGGAGCTGAATGGCGCTGAAGGAGTTGTTTAGGTATGGCCCCGTGCCCCGTCTAGATGGGAGCGATCTTCCGGTTTCGAAAGGAAGCGATGACAATTGAGCCAAGCACATAACACTCAGAATGAATGAATTCAATAGAATAATCGGATCGTGAAGTTTTCGTCGCGACGTCGCGATGGTGTGACCCTTTTCGGTTCTTGGCGCTGTGATTAATGTTCTCGCACGCCTGGGCTGGATTAGCGCCCAGGCGGTCGAGGTGAATGGGGGAGCGAGACTAACGACCACTGGCGCTGGGTAGTGAGCTGGATGATATCGTGTTGTAGAATAAATCGGTAGTGCCTGCTTTGTAGAAAGGTAGATCAAATCAACCAATTTGTATGCTTCTGTCCCAGATCCAAGGGTCGCTGAGGGTAGGCTAATACCTTTCGGTACAACAAACCGCTGTACATTACGAGGTTCATTTGATAACAATTTGTAGTGGCGTTGGAAGCGACAAGGAGTGAAGAAATCAGTCAGTCTGTTGGAAACTATTTTCTTCCGCAGTCTTTAGCATCCTGAAGTCGCTCTCAGCTGTGGCGTGTCTTGTGTCAATTCCCGTTCAAACCCCAGCTTGTTATGAATCAGTTTAGCTTCGTAAATTAAAGTCTATTAATCCTTCTCTCTTTCTCTCCATCATTAAAACATCTCTCACTCCCACGGCTGTGACCGCGGACGGATGAACGGCATTAGGTATCGTCTGATTTTCTCCCATCAACAACCGATGCCCTGATTCCGCTCCAGTTGCAGCCAATTATCGGAATGTGTTAATGATACGTGACGGTCACAATAATTACTGGTAATGTTTATCTTCTCGTGGCCCCCCTTTGACCACCGTGAGCTTGCCGGACGACCCAGCACCATCCCATCTGAACGGGATGACGCTAACATCATATTTGCTCAGCTGGCGTATCGTCCGGAGATGTTGTTGTGATGCAACTGGCCCTGAGATGCGAGTCGAGAATGGGTCATGAACGTCTCCCGGACTGGGCTGCACACAGGCGAAAGACAGTGGGCTCCACTTGTCTTGCAATCCGGCAAGAACTCCGTCAACATGAAGTAATGGCATTGTGTCACTCCTCAAATGCTGACTTGGGCCAATTTACACCTCGTTTAGCTTTGTGTCTTCTATCCGTTCGGAAGGTCGTGAGACGATAAGTGGCGGCAATCTAGCATTCTGCAGAGGGACTAGCAAGGGCTCTCCGTTACTCTCACTCACTCTCTCTCTCTTCGCACGATACGCTGATAACCATCGTGCTGCTGGTCCTATCTTCATCATTAGCTCGGCAAACGCTGCGGGAACCGGGTTTCTTTTGTGACGTACAGCTCAAGAAGGTTTTTGCAGGGGATAGGCAAATTCGTACACCCGCTATCCGCACCGTCATCGCGATAGTGCGTGCCGCTTGCTGCAGATGAATGCGTATGGAGCGGCACGCACACGACTTCTAGCTGGGTAGGCTGGGTGCTGTTGATTTATGGGTCATTCGTAATTTAGTTATCATAATTGGACACTTGTTCTTGTGACGGAGGCAGAGGAGAAGCCGTTTTGTAGTGACGAGTAGTGCTAGGGTTGACGTAACGAAGGTGCCGAGGTTCCGCGCTAAGATGGAAGAGGGTTGCAACGATAGGCGAGATTCTTGCTTGCTCATTATTGCGATATTCATATCGTAGCAGTCAAATGAAACGGCGTCGTACGCCGCATCTGAATGGTACCATTGTTACGAACTACAATTATATTTGTTATTCTCAAGCAAATATGGTTTCACACGTAGCAGGTATGTAAATTGATTGCTTGCAAATTATACGCTTCATTTTTGCGTTCTATTTAGGCTTCTCTAATTGCAACGCTAAGAGTACGGTACATAAATGTGGATAACAGTGAGCAAACAGTTCAATTCAGAATTCGGTTTCATATAGGGTTATAATTTGGCAACGTTTGCTCTATGTTATTCCCCATTTCTGCTGAATAGTATGCTTCTCTTCTTTTTTTTTGCAGTTCTTATCCGAATAAAAAAATGCTGCCGTAACCTCCTAGATTGCTTTCTGAAGTCGCGCTATCTTCGTTTTGGCGAAATAGAAAAAAGCTCCACGCCAGGTGTGGTATTTCAGATTTGTTGATTGCAATGTTTGGGATAATAGGCTGTGATTACCAAATCAGCGAAATGAATCCCCTGCCAGTGCAGTTGTGTAGTACCGGCGGTGTGGCATACGGTCTTACGCAGTCGCTGAGCTTCTCCCAGCGGGTGCTTATGAAACCGAAACTGGTCGAAAAGTACGAATGGAACCGGTACCGATAGCAGCTTGCAGGCGGAAGAGTTACCTGCCCGGTCGGTATCGAATTCTCATTAGATAGAGATCATTGAAGTGGAGCTTTTTTCGTGTATGATTTTTATTTCTCTCCCACCCCTTCGTGCTGGGGACCCGCATGTTGAGGCGCAGGCAGCATAGGAAAGAGTAAATCATACCTCTAATGGCACGGCAATGCTTATCAGTTCGGTTGCCGACGAGTTTTGCTGTGGCGAACTAGCCACGCGTGGGTTTGTTATGTAAGCTTGCGACGGGGAAGAATTCAACGTTATGAGCAGCCGGCTGGTTGCTGCAATGAAAATGGAAGATGGAATTATGGAAATTGATATGATTTCGATTCTTGGTTACAGCTGATACGGAGCCGATGGAAGTCATTAATCGTAACGAGCGAAACTGGTTGCTGGAGGATGTGTGATAATTCGCAAAATATAGGATCGATGTTTTTATCGCTTCACTTCGTCTGAGTGTTGTTTTACTAGTTATTAATTAGAATGAAAGAACTTACATAACTCTTTTGTATAAATAATTGAATGGCTAAAAACTTTATCAACTTTTTCGTTGATGTTTCGTTTACGCATATTTTTCAAAAATGTTTGGTTGAGAGTTGAATTGCGATTTCGTTGATTTTTGGAGTCTATTGGGTTCTTGGGTTATAATACAGGGTTCGACATAAAAGGCGTTTAACAAATGTTGTTTCCTTTTTTCTTGTGACAACCTCGTTGATAAAGTTTTCAAAATATTGAACTTGCTACTTTGATTATACTATAAAGGTTTGCGCGTGGTTTTTAAAGTATTTTTTCAGTTTTTTTCATTTGATTAAAATGAAATTGAAACCAGATTGCTTTTCTATTTTGTATTATTCTCTGTTTTCCTTGGTTAGATGGAAAAGTACATACATAGCAAAAGACCGTGTTCATTTTCTCAAATTTGATTGAAAATTTCTAAGGGCTTTATTCTAGGTCCTGGACCATTATTATTTTTGTTAAAATGGAGGCTTTCTTATTCAAAACTCAATAAGAAATGGAAAGAATTTGTGTAACAGATAGTACAAACTAAACATATCGCTTAACAATAATAAAAAATGCTTTCCAGATATTGACCGACATCTCAAACGATCACTAAGAGTATTTAATTCAGAACTGTGTCCAAACATTAAGTGGTTTGTTGTAAGATTGAAGGAATCCTCAATTAAATTTGATAGTTTAAATTTTCCTCAGAAACCCCGGCAGGTGCCAACTATCCAGCAACGTAGTTTAGCTCACGCTGCGCTGTATCTTCAAGTACGTCAATGATTTACCGGTGAAAGCCGCCCGGTTAGCCAAAACAAAAAACAACCTCTCCATTATTAAGCGCTCACCGAGGGGTATTTAATTTGGCCAATTGAAACACCAGCACGCTCCTAATTAGATTCCAGAAGCACTTCAGCCGGACCGCACGGATAGTTCTTCGGCAGGTAGCCATCGGACGATGGCGGCTCACAAAACACAGCTCATACTGTGGCAGGATGCCGTTAATTCGATTAATTAATCGTTTGTTTTACGGAAAGTGTAGCTGATGGTTCCGACAAAAAAAAACATCAGCGGATGCAGCCGCTGCCCGGGGCACTGTTAGTGTTTTCCTTCTGTTTCGCTGGCGCTTCTGCGGAGACGACGGCTCGGGTGGATCTCATTAGCGTAACGGGTCGGTGGACTCTGGCCACAGCATCTGGCCGACAGGTTGCCGGAGGTTGCGCAATCGATGCTCCGGCATAGAGATGTATCACGGCGGTGAAGACGCCGGCAATAATCGCACCTTTTGCGCGTAACGCACGCAAATGCACGGTGCATGTTTGAAGAAATTCGGGTGGCGGGGAATATTACGCGCCATCCGATGCGCTAGTTAAACCCCGACGTCCCCGGACGCTACACGCGGTGGCGCAATCAGTGACGAGGAAGTTGTCCTTTTTTCCACATTGTGTGTGTGTTTTTTTGTTTCGCTTTATTGACGTCTTCTGCCAGCGTCCGACGAATTTGACGATGTCTGGAGGACCATAAACCACCTCTGCCATCATGGCCACCGATGGCCGTGGTGTGGTGTTTTCCCGTTAATGACGTGCGAGTCTGGAGACGTTTAGTGCGAAGGTGTGCGGGAAGCTGTTAAACTTTTAGACTGCCAAAGATTATCTAACCTTCGGTAGGGGCAGTTTTTTTTCGGCTGAGCACGTTGTTTTAGCGGGAAATTGTTAAACCTTTGACCGGGGAGGACTAACTGATGCTAATAGGATGTGCTGTTGGGAAATATTTTATAACGTTTCTTTATGTCACTTTCGTTTTCATTTCGCTGCATAAATTCACCTATTAGTGTGGTAGTGACGGAGCAAAGTTTTAGTACCTCCAGAATTAGGTGAATGACACGTCTCGCTGACGGTTCCCAGAAGACACCTGTTGCGGTGCAGAAAACGTTGGAACGTACAGCCACAGCGGTGGTAGCGGATCGGAACTCATTCCCATGGATTCGCACTTCGCACGTAACACGTCGCAAGTTGAACATACCCGGCATTACGTCGGAGTCCGTTGGAATTTGAGGCTCGTGGGGACGTGAGGGTAAGGGTCGAAGCAAAAGTACAATCGGCGGCTCGGTCCAATTCGACGCAATTTTGCATTTTTCATTCGCTTCGTTTTAATTTTTGATGACAGCTTCAATGGTATTCGGCGGCACTTTTCGTGTACCATTTTGCCACCCATCGTGGGCATTGTGCGCACCGAGGATTTGTGGGGTCTCAATTGAAATTGAGAGTTTCCATTGTTTCCATTTCACTCGTGCGGTGGTAATTGTTGAATGAATGCAGGAATGTTGTACTGAATTGTTGAGATATTATTTCCGAACCATATTTGTTGATAATTTTATATTATTTGTGTGGACATCTACGCGTTTTCTCTGACTTTGTACATTCTGATGTTATTGGCAAAAAGAGTTATATAAATATTCAAATTCGTATTTCTTTGCATGACCTTCATCCTTTACTTTTTTTGTTTTGTTGAAATAAATTGAAATAAATATGAAATTAGTTTTTTATGAAGTTTAAATATTCTTTTGAATTCTGAAAAAATACAAATATAGTGAAGCAAAATGCTTAGAAACTAGGGAATGTAACAAATTTGTATCTTTATGATAAGAAAATTAGGTTAACAGAATGAATATAATGAACATAAATAACATAATGAAGAACGTAGTGTATATATATATATATATATATATATTCATTTAATTGATCTTTATGCAATAATTGTAATTTTTGCTTTTAATTGTATTTTATTAAATGTGTTAAGATATGGAAAAAAGATTTACAGTTTTTATTTCCATACCAATTTAAGGTTTGTAACATCAAATGTAGTTAAAAAATACTAGAACACTTTTTAAGCACTTACTTTATTTATTACTTAATCGAAATGATCGAAACCAAAAAGTTTTGAATCATTTAAAGTTTCAACTATTCGTCGCGTTTTGCGCATGGGAACCGATTTTTGCAATCTGCATCAAAACTGCTTACGATGTGATTGTTTCTTCTGTCTCCATATTTCCATACCAATTTAAGGTTTGTAACATCAAATGTAGTTAAAAATACTAGAACACTTTTTAAGCACTTACTTTATTTATTACTAAATCGAAATGATCGAAACCAAAAAGTTTTGAATCATTTAAAGTTTCAACTTTTCGTCGCGTTTTGCGCATGGGAACCGATTTTTGCAATCTGCATCAAAACTGCTTACGATGTGATTGTTTCTTCTGTCTCCATCCTCCCTATCGCTCTCGTACACTCTTCGCATGTAAGGGCTCTGTGACGCGTCTGTTGCATATTTCGCCACTGCAGTGATACCTATTCACAAAATAAGCTTATTTACCGGCATGAACGTTCCGGTGGGTAAAAGCCGCTCCGCTGTTACAAAGCGTGCTGGACGTGTGAGCGTGAGTGGTGAGAGAAATCATGCCAAATAAATTGTTTCTATTATCTCGTTATGTTAATTTTATGCGCCGTCACTTACGCTACCGTGATGCGTTTGGCGGCTACGTATTGACGCTGGCGTATGTGAACGTTTAGCTTCGGTGCGGGGGGCCGTGTAATGCTGGCCTGATGGAGACCCGTTTTTTAGCCCCCCTCCTCTCCCCACTTCCCACCCACCTCCTTCTCTCACGCACGTTCACATACGCGCGCCGTCGTGATATGAGATGCGAAAGCTGATATGTTCAACAGCTTCAAAGCAACCAACCAGCCAGCCAAGTGCTGCGTAGGGAAAACGAACCACTTATGCTCGGGTCTATTATGCTCACACATTTTGAGCTCATTTTGGAGCGTACCGCCGGGGTCTCGCTTTTTTACGTTAATAATATTTTTTGTTCGGCAAAAGATGATGCGTTGAGGAGGGCAGCAACAAGTGCCTGGGAGAAAGTGGAACCACGCATGGAGGTATTTGCATAATGCATAAGTATCGGCGCTGCCGGTAGCACAGTTTGGAAACCTCATTTACGCGATATGTCCCCGGGGGATTAGTGTGATAGAATAGAAGCGAATGGTTTGGCTGGTATGGCTTTCCAGACACACCTGCCTGGGAAGGGGAAAGTTATTATTTGGTTGCATTTTAGAGGTTTATGGCCGGATGGCAAAGTGTTGCAACACACTCGAGATTAGGTTATGTAGAGCATGCTAAGCTAACTTTTAGCTCATCGACGCTAAAACTGATTAACCGGATGCATTGGTGCACTCTTCGCATGTAAGGGCTCTGTGACGCGTCTGTTGCATATTTCGCCACTGCAGTGATACCTATTCACAAAATAAGCTTATTTACCGGCATGAACGTTCCGGTGGGTAAAAGCCGCTCCGCTGTTACAAAGCGTGCTGGACGTGTGAGCGTGAGTGGTGAGAGAAATCATGCCAAATAAATTGTTTCTATTATCTCGTTATGTTAATTTTATGCGCCGTCACTTACGCTACCGTGATGCGTTTGGCGGCTACGTATTGACGCTGGCGTATGTGAACGTTTAGCTTCGGTGCGGGGGGCCGTGTAATGCTGGCCTGATGGAGACCCGTTTTTTAGCCCCCCTCCTCTCCCCACTTCCCACCCACCTCCTTCTCTCACGCACGTTCACATACGCGCGCCGTCGTGATATGAGATGCGAAAGCTGATATGTTCAACAGCTTCAAAGCAACCAACCAGCCAGCCAAGTGCTGCGTAGGGAAAACGAACCACTTATGCTCGGGTCTATTATGCTCACACATTTTGAGCTCATTTTGGAGCGTACCGCCGGGGTCTCGCTTTTTTACGTTAATAATATTTTTTGTTCGGCAAAAGATGATGCGTTGAGGAGGGCAGCAACAAGTGCCTGGGAGAAAGTGGAACCACGCATGGAGGTATTTGCATAATGCATAAGTATCGGCGCTGCCGGTAGCACAGTTTGGAAACCTCATTTACGCGATATGTCCCCGGGGGATTAGTGTGATAGAATAGAAGCGAATGGTTTGGCTGGTATGGCTTTCCAGACACACCTGCCTGGGAAGGGGAAAGTTATTATTTGGTTGCATTTTAGAGGTTTATGGCCGGATGGCAAAGTGTTGCAACACACTCGAGATTAGGTTATGTAGAGCATGCTAAGCTAACTTTTAGCTCATCGACGCTAAAACTGATTAACCGGATGCATTGGTGTTCATATTTGAAGGTAATGAGGTTCGGTGTTGATGGAGATTATACCTTACTCGATACGGTGCTTCATTGGATAGGTCATATAGCATTTTCTCCAGCAGGGTAGTAATTTGAGTTTAAATCGAGCAGCAACTGACAACTGGAGTGATGAATGAACCCTAAATATTCAACGATAGATTAATGACATTCCTGGAAAATGCATTAATTTTTGTCAATTTTTGCTTCATTCGTTAAGATATTCCCGAAAATCCTCAGAAATTAGACATAATATTTTGTAAAGCACACCTATGGCTGATGACGAGTAAAAATAAGTATAAAAAACGATTTTAAAACTAATTTATTATTTTAAAACGGAAAATATATTATATAATTATTAATTCAATGGAAAATCATTTTTATTGTTTTGCCTCCGTTTTCTCGTGAAGTATGATAGCCTAAAATATCTCACAATACAAATCATTTCTGTTGGTTTGATTTAATTTTGTTTTTTACGAATGCTTAAAAATTAATTAGTTTTGAAACCTAGACCGCTTCTACTAGCAGTGATAATATTACTCAAGCTACTTTATATTAGATACTGACAGGTTTTTTTTGCTATTTGCAAGGTAATCTACTTAGAATACTACTTACTTAGAATAGGATACTCCAAGTTTTCTTCATTCAGCACTATTTTTTCATGTCTGGCAAAGGTTTATATTTTATTTGGGTAAAATTGCATTTTTCTAATATCTTTTCGAGTGAACAAAAAGTGAACAAATTGCTGCATGCTACAAACATGAATGCTTGGATTCTTTCAAAATCCATTTTTTTCGCTGGTTGACAAGTGAACATGTGCCGACATGTAGGCTTCCACGTCGAGAAACATACACCTCGATAGAGAATCGCGATTGATCCTATTAGATTACACGTAGTCTGTACAGGCGGCACATTCTAACACCCGAAGGGACGGCGTTATGGCAATACGAGGACCAACGTGCATGGTCTCGTGCAGTCGTACCCCAACGGCGGCTTAAGCCGTTTATCCGTTTGCCACGGCTGCTACGGCGGTCAGGCGCAAGAACTCTGTCAGAATTTAGTGCGAAGGTGGACGTGCACAGTGGCGAACGTTTTGCTAACGCGACCATTCGGTTTTCGACTCTCTCCGCAGGAATATGGCATACAATGGACTGTCGCAGCATGTGGACTTCAGCAGGCTGCCGAGTCCGAACGAGCGGTTTGAGCTGCTGGATCTGATCGGCGAGGGCACCTACGGCGAGGTCTACAGTGCGAAGGACAAACACACCGGACGCAAGTATGCGGTCAAGGTAAGTTGGCTGACAGGTGACCGGGATATTGTTCGATCATTGGT